>JBAMHV010000022.1:5825492-5838274 GCA_037177535.1 Pseudomugil gertrudae
AAACGTTGGGTATGAGGTCCTGCCTCAAGTGGAAGAGTTCAAGTATCTCGGGTATTGTTCATGAGTGAGGGAAGGATGGAGCGTGGGATTGACGGGCGCATTGGTGCAGAAAATGGATGGAATTCATTTAAATATCTGATCTCAGGAAGATAACTCAAATGATAGTCAAACTGCTGTTATGATAAATGGAAAGGATTGTGTGTTTAGTGATGATATAACATGAGAATAAGTACTGTGATAAATTGGGGATTAAAGTAAAAAGCTGAAAATGCACCATGACTTAAAAAGAAATTAATGTAACACAAAAACTAAGAAACTTTGTGTTTTATTATTTATACATAGAATATTTACAATTAGTGTTTTTTCTTATTTTTCTGTGTATTTTAATAGTGGATAGCTACATTTAGCCACTCTTAATGATACTTATAATTAGCTTCTTTATTTTTCTGTTTATTTTTCAAATTTTTTTATTGTAATTTCTTTCTGTTTCAATGTAAAGCACTTTGAGCTGTCCTGTACATGAAAGGTGCTATATAAATAAACTTGTCTTGCCTTGTAATAACACCTGTTATGGCTGAAAGGCCTGATGGTGTCTCCATTAAGGATCATGTTTGTGTAGAATGCACCACCATAAAAGCCTTCTGTAGGTTGTAGCTGAACCTTTTTCTCCTGTTGGTGATGATGCTTGTTTTAAGATTTAGGTGTGACCAGGTCTGTCAGTCACAGTCTGGGACCTAACCCATCATCCAGGATGAAAACAGGCTCCGCCCACACAGGATGAGACCAGCCATGAGTCTATCTGACCCTTAGTGGGGTTTGTCATGACACAGAAACACGGTTTCCGATGTGAAGGTGACACATCAGGCTGTTCAACAATGCACAATACAACAACACAGATTTATACAACCAAACACAAACTTCACTACTTTCTGCACAAAGTTCATTTACCTGAAAAAAGTAGAAAAAGAGACAAAGTGAAAAACTGAGATGTCTTAATGACGACTGAGGCAGGTAAGGAGTTCAGAGTATCTCAGATGTTAACCATTTAGCTTTTATTTTCATTGCTGCTGATGCTGAATCCACCTGTGATCTCTGTGGTGCACAACACATCCAAATCATTACACAAACACACACATACACGTACCAGGAGAATCCAAGACCAATATTAACATAAACACAATTACAATAACGTCTTTTAAAATCCACCAGCAGTCATTTTTCTTTACATCAATCAATATTTTCACAGTTTTTAATGATTTTAAAGGGACATTTTGCAACAATTGCTGTTGTTTTATGGACAAAAATGACACACGTGTGTGTGATTATTGGTGCATTATGACATCTGCTAATAATCTGAGACATTCTGGTAAGAGAAGACTTTTAGATTATTTCTGCATATGATGGGATACGCCATGCAGCAGCCGGTTAGGGACAAACGGCACAAACACAGTGTAAAAAAGGTGTTTTCTCTGCAGTGGTTAAGATGCAAGCAGGTCTGATCAGTTGTCCTTTACTAAAATCCAGGAGCAGCATATGCTGCAGTTTTCCTCATTACTGAGAGAAAAATAGACTTAAAGTGAGACCAGGGAATAAAAGAAAAACACGGGGCTGGCCTTCCCCACGTCCACGGAGCTCAAGAAGAGGAAACATTTTAACACGTAACATGTATGATACATGTACTTCTCAGACATTTTGCATCTCTTTATAATAAAAACTTCTGTGGAACATGATCAGATTTACGCCCCTAATCAGGAAGTAGATGATTACACAATAAGAATTTCACATATCAAATTAATATAAATAGTAAATATCCTTTTTAGACAGTTAATTTTATACTATTTTTAAATATATTTTGTATATAAAATATATATAAAATTGGATTTTCCTTCTGCATGTTCTAAATTAGCATAAACCTACATTATTTTTATGTTACAGTGTTCCTCGTTACCATCTAAAGTACATCAGGCTTGATGGTACAGAAGTGGATGTTTATGTGGTTTCAGTAACATTTATTTTTATACTTCTTAATCCAATTCCAGCTTGCAGCAAAGCAGGAGCCTGTTCCAGCTGTTTCAGTAGCTTTTAGTTAAATGCAGGCTTAATGTCACAGTAAATGCCAGTTTATTCAGCCTTCCCACCGTCTTTTAGTCCGGCTTTACTGAGAAAGAAAGCCAGCGTTTACAACTAAAAGCTGCTGAATCCATGTAAACATAAACGTCCACCAGCGCAGGGTAATGGGATCTCACTGCATGTGTAGTGTCTCATGTGAACAGCAGAGGTTGCAATGATGTTTTCGTCTCCATGCCATGAATTTGTTCATCTCATGTGCTAAACCAGGTGAATTAAACAGGTTTAGTAGCTGAGCGGAACAAGTACACAGCATGGAGAACTGGTTATTGAGGCTTGGACACCTGGCTGCTGCTGCTTCCAGGGTGATGAGCTACAATGCAGGAATGTGAGTCAGTGTAAGACGTGAGGAATTATTACATAATGTCCCTTTAAATGAGGACTCATCTGTGTCACATATGAGATTCATCCACTCTGGGATGGACAATGAAAGCAATAAGATTAAAACAACATGAATGAGGGGCTCAGCGGTGTGTCTTTAATGGTACAATTTCAGTATTTTACATTCCACATGTGGACATATTCTTCAGGGATTGTCATCTTTCACCACCACAGTGCAAATATGACCCTGGGATGGGTTTCTGAGTGGAAAGCAGCGAGAGAGGTGCATGAAGGGAAGTGAGGGGCGGGAAGGAGCAAGTTGATCCAGATCAGACGTCTTCCCGGGCTAAGTGGTTCATGCCATGCTGCAGAGGCAGAGCTCTGGCTACGCAGACTGGATGTGATCTGTGACCCTCACGTCTCCCATCCAAATCCAGCACACAGAACAAATCGTTCTGTTTTTTGTTTAGGAATTTATTATCGGGGAAAAAGAAAGTCTGGTAAATTTATCATTAACACACAACAAGGAGTTTGTTTTATGAACCCATAAAATCAATAAGAAGACTTCATGTCATTGTTGTGTTGAAGCATTTTGGCCCGTAATGCAGAAAAAGGACTTTTTTTGTGCCCGGCTGCCTTCTCACCATGACAACCAAGGTCATAAAGACATCTGATGTGTGCAGTTATTAAAAACATGGCACCGTTACGTGGAGCTGCCGCTGTGTGACCGTGGCAGGGATATATGGCATTGACGAGCAGGGAAAACGGTTGCTGTGGTGAGAGGGATGCGCTTGCTGGTGCGGCAGATCCAGGCTGAAGGCAGTGTGCTCTGAGGTGCTGGTATTGCTTCTTTAAGATGACGGTCACCCAGTGGCTGAGAAAGAGAAGGAGAGGCTGTGCTGTCAGCTCAAATCTGCATCACAAACCATGAGGATGACCTCAGTCAGGCACCCAAAAAGGGCAGAAATGGAATGAGAGACGTAGAAGATGCTGAATCTAGATGGGTGTGGATCACCAGTTTGATCATAATTAATTATTGATTCAATGTTTAAAGTGTCTTTAAACCTCTCCCATTATGTAAAAATGAAAGAATAATTTCTGTTTGTAGCCATTAAAGCAGAATATAGTGTAAACTCTGCTGTTATTTACAGTCTCAAACAGAAACAGTTTGTTCAGTCTGACTTGTGTTATTGTGATCTTATTTGAGCTGGCAGCAGAGATTTAGCCTCCTATGACTCTAACAACACTGTCATGTGATGTAAACCCTCTTAAAATGACTTTTTTTTCACTTGGGAACATTAAAAACAATGAAAAAAGCCACCTGAACCTTACCAGCCACAGATAAACATATTACACTGTCATTAAAAAGCAGAAATACTGTGAAAAACTCTGATTGGACAGCTTATAGAACCAGTTTAAACAGACGTTTATCATGACGTTCCCATCATGTGTGTATTCACAGCTCTCATCAGGACCCAATGCAGCATGGTGGAGGTCTGTCTGGACCAGACCACTGCAGAATCTAGATTTTACCTAAAACAATCAGGTCATTTCACGTCTTAGAGCTTTTCCTTATCCTAAATGCTGTCACGTCACATCTGTATGAGTGTTACTGGTGCTACTGGTTGGCCTTATACTGCAGGGTAGAAGTGCATAGCTGAGGACATGAGCAAACAATACTTCAAACAAATCCCAAATACACAAAGCGACCGTGATACATGTGTACGCACACATTAAAGAGTATATTTACAACCTTAGCTGTTGGACAGATGGTCTCACAACACTTTGGTTAGCGGGAGAAGTTTGAGGTCCACTCAAAGATTTTCAGGTCGTGTAGCTGTAGAACAAGCCCACATCATCAGCCCTCCACCACCGTGCTTCACATTTAGTACGAAGTGTTGGTGAATTAATGTAAACTTAAAAAATAAAGTCTCCACTTGTGTCTTTAAGAGTGTTTGAGAGCGGAGTTGTTTGAATAGTGGGCATTTATTTGCACTCTTGTTGTAGCAGTACTTCCACTTCCAGCACGACCACTTTGGATTCGTGTTTAAAGTCTTTCTGACTTTAACTTGACAACAGAGGGAAGGCTAAGATGTAACTCTTCACCTGCATTTTGGCTTGGTGAAACACAAATGACAGCATTTAGTATGGCGTGTATTTACTTCCTGTGTAGACCTGGCACAGCCCAGCCGAGTTTGGTCATGGTCAAGAGGATTCACTTCCATCACAAAGCTGTACGGTACAATTTAACATTTATAATACACCTCATAAATGTTAAATTCTACTTTACAGTTTATACATCTCTATCCTGTGTTGTACACATTTGTGTTATGGTCCTCTGTGAGGCACATCAGTACGTCTGCGGGTCCCCGTTCGAGCCACGATCTGGTTATTTTATTCACAGTGATATTGAGCAGAGCAGAGTGGAGGGGTGTAAACTAGTACAGCTTGATCGTCCTAATGCAGTGAGAGTGTGTGTGTGTCTCTGTAGCTATGGTCAGCATTTTTATTTACATACCCTGCAACTTGAATTAGTAACACTGAGAGAGGCCAGAAGGCCATGGTGCGGTCAGAGATGATGGACAGATGTGGAAGGAGAGGACAGAGGAAGGACTCTTCCAAAGGATACAGACATTGTGGTTTTAGTGCAAAGAGAACACCTGATAATCTTTTTTTAGTGGATGGCAACAGGAGACATTGTCAGTGGAGAGGTTATTTTAGTCTGCCAGTTTCTGAGATGGTCTCCCAGAAATGGTTTGTCCATTTCTGCCACGGTGAAGTTTCCATCTTTGCTTGGCGACGGCTGGTGAAACGTCCTGAGTCCCATCGCCACAGCTCGATGTTTCTGCTTTACCTCTGCTGGGTAAAACCGCATCAGTCACATTATGTAGCTCCCACTCATCACCCACAAGAGTTCTGACCCCATCGGGCCCAAATGGCTTCGGCTGTCATTGTCCCTGACAGTTTTCTTGCATTAGTTCACCATTACTGTCAGTTAGGCTTTAAAAAAAAAAAAAAAAAAACGCAATTCAAAGTGAATATTGGTCCTGTGTGGTGTTTGATAAACACAAACAGAGGAAATTTCAGTCTATAGCTGTTTGAGAGACTGGTGAGAGTTGGGGAAGCAGCACTGGTCCATCTGGTCCATGCTGCTGATTCCTTCCTGCACTGTGTGGACGTATGTGGATATATTCGTGTATCTGTGTGTTTGTGTTGCAGACGGAGGGGCAGCTGCACTGAGCTGAGGTAGAATCTGTTGGTTTCAGGCGGGCAGACAACGGGGAATGGCCTGAAGAGGTAAGTGACACAATCCTCGCCCATTAACGCCATGTACTTGTGCTGAACCAATCAAAAGACAGCATGGGCTTCTGGGGAGGAAACTACAGAGGAACAGAGAGGACATCGACCAGGACAGACACTGAGGCAGGTATTGTGTGCAGTTTAGCTTATTTACAAGGAGGACGGGGTGAATAACGCTACCAGTGAGGTACACCACAAAAAAACTGGATGCGTGTGTGTGTTGTGTGTATTTGTAAGAGGTAATGAAACAGGAAGTGTGTGTGAAGGAGAAAGAGATACTCCATATAGCTAAATAAATAAAATCCTGCATAGGCTGAAGATGGTGTAAAACAGATTATGTGAAAGTGCTTTCTGTAAACATGTTGGATTATTTTAGGATTACTTAAGGTCACATAACGCCTCTCTTGCTTCTTACTATAAGCGCAGTAGGATAACTAATATAATAAAGTTATAACAATAACCTGAAATGACAACTTTGGGCAGACAAAAGCAAGCTATATAAATTTTTTCCCAACAGAAAAACATCATTTAGTTTCAGCTAGCATCTGCTAACATCTGTACGGGGTTATAACCATCAGCTGGTCCCATGGCAGCTTCCTGTGCAGTAGTTATGGTTGCTAATGCTGAATGCATTAGTCATACACATTACTAAAAGTTATTGCAAAATGGGCATCTTGATCAGGACTAGTTTGCTATGACTGCTGCTGTATAAAAGTCCAGTGGCGTTTATGTAATTCCTGACTACTTTTACACAGTATATTCATACCACTGTCTTTTTTCTATGTATAGGATTTGACCAACATAAATAAACACGCAGCTACTGTAAAAACCAGAAGCTCAGGCCTACATTCACGTAGATTTATAACTTAAATTTTAATAGATCATGAAAGATCTGACTGACCTAGAGGACATTTGGATTGTTTTTATGGTTTTGCTGTAATCACAGGTTATGTTTTAGGAACAACAAGAAATCCATCCCAAATCCTCTCTACTTTCACCCCAAAACTCTTCTTAAACAAATGTGTCACACTCAGACTTTTCCCTGTAGAAACACAAATTACAGATCAAAACAGACAAATATAAGTTGCTGTCAAATGAACCTCTGATGCGAAAGAGCAGATTTTGAGCTGCAAACGTAAGAAAGTGTGCTATTCCAGACCTGCCTATGTGGTAGCCCCCTGTGTGCTGGCGATAACAGACTCGTATGAACGGATTTAAAGTGTTACAGCATCCAATCTAATGGTGTAAAAATGGTGTTTTCTAATAAATGCTTGATAAAGTTCATTTGGTTGTGACCAAGTTAGTCTCTGTGGGTTTTAGTGCAGACATACAGTATGTTCATGTTTAGTGTTGAACTGGTAAAAAACTGCTGCTGTAAAGGCTAGAGGTGAAGAAAAGGACTGATGTTTAGTATTTTACAATAAATTCACTAAGTTTAGTGAGAAGATTTTCAGATTTGTTCCTTAAAGCAGCTATATCCAGAAGATGTTTTCATAATTTTAGAAATGAGAAAGCAGTTGTGTTTTCTAAAGCAATAATCACATTGTTTCATGCAAACCTGACTACAATCTGAAATCCAGCCTTTATAAAACCATGAGAAGTATTATTTACACATATTATGTAGATTAAGCTTCTCATTTCAACCTTTGTGGCTAAGCTAATCGCCTGCTAGCTAGCTTAACTCTGTATGAAACGCATAACCGAACTAACAGAAAACTTATATTTGTTCCTGTTTTATTTAAACAGTACTGAAGCATAGTTTAATGTCCAGCAAACGTGTATATTTTAACAAAACATATTAATACATATGGTGTGTTTTTTTTACATGCAGACCAAGCTACGTTTGCCACCCTACCACCATGTTGCTCATTACATCTTGCAACCTTAATGCATAATAATAACACCTATATTGTCTTATAAAATATCTTTTTAAATATAAATTATTATTGTGTGCATCTTATAAATTATTTCCAGTATACCAGCTGAGGGTTGCATGGCTGCACTTTTTCTAACTGGACTAAAACCACCACCAAAAAAAGAAAGAAGACATTTTATAAGGTATGAGGTAATAGTGCAGGGGTATGATTTGTGCATGTACATTCTGTTTGTGTGTGTGTTGTGTGAACATTTAAGGGAGGTAGCAAACGAACGCTCACAGGGCCTCAGTGGATGGGTTGCAAGCGCAAGGGGAGGTGGAGGAGTGGGGGTGAGGTTTTCTGAAGAGCTGATGGAGAAGCTAATAGGCTGGACTGAGGTTACAGGTGAGTGTGCAGCTAGCAGGGACAAAACAAAACCCCTCGGTTTACATGGGATGTGAAAATGGTACTGCAGCGATGCAGAATGGATGTCTGCAAATACATGTGCTGTATCTTTGTGCAGTGGATTTTCAACCAGCTCTTATTTCAATAAAAGCTGTTTGTTTGTCGTGTTTGCACCTCTTACATAAAACTGCCCTCACATTTTCTGTTTCATGACGCTGGTGTGTGGTTGCTGGTGCCAGACAGGAGGTCCTGTAAGTGCCTGAGAAAAGAAAAGGGGCAAAAACGAACAAGGCCCATTCTCACTGATGAAAACAAGATCCAGTTTTTCTTTTGTTGTGACCCGAACCCACTGGTTCTTCAGCCAAAATGGCCGCATATGTGTATTTTTAATGAGCAACACAGTCAAACTTCCTGATCCTCAAAGACCTCCAGGAAGAGGGGTGGGAAGAGTTCATTGGGACACTCCACCTTCATGTGAAGGAAGCGGCTGGCGTGGCAGGCTCCGATCATGCGCAGGTCCGTTACCTTCATCAGGAGCTTGGGCCAGAAATGAGGAATGTTGTGCTTACGGTAGTTGATGTAGTGCTCGAACGCCAGCAGGTAAGCCTCTTGGCACTGCTCGATCTTCTTCATGCTTGTCAGTCCTGAACGGTCTGGCGTGATAAGAAAAACATTGGTAGAAATAGTTGCATTAATTTGCAATGGAAACAGATCTGAGACTAAAGGTACAGCAGCAAGCTTAGATGACCTTTCTTAATCATCTTGTCATAATTTGTTGATTCAATAAATTGTAAAAGGTTCTGCAAGCAAGGTTCAAGTCTGCTGTTGTGTGATGAACTGTGTGTGAAGCCCTTTGAGACGACTTTGTTGTGATACTGGGCTGTATAAATAAAGTTGAATTGAAAGGAGGAGCAAACAAATCGTATGTTATTTAACCATAAACAGCTTGTTAGCATTGGAGGCATCCCAGCTGGAGCTAACCAAGGTGTGCCTCAAGGCTCAATATTAGGCCCAGTTTTCTTCACCATTTACATTCTTCCAGTGATTCAGCTCACCTTCCACCATGATGTCGGCTTTCACTCTTAAACTGATGCTACTCAAACTATTTTTCAGGACCAAACCCTCCACCCAGCTCCACCTCTCTGCGTAAACATAACTCTTGTATTACAGCAAAGTTTTTTAAACACATCAGTAATGAAACTAAGCTCTTGGTTGTGGTCCTCAAAGCCCCGTATCAAAGGAGTCATGGTAGCCCCATCTTCCCATCCCCGGAAGTTTGCAAGCTGGGCACTTTTCTTCATCCCACCAAAAGACAAACTTTTCATTTAAAAACACACCTCAACTTTGGCTGCTCCTCAGTACCTTCATAACAACCTGGGTGGATCACTGCCATGGAGTCTTGTCCTGGATTTCCAGCAAAGCATTGAACAGACTCCAGTATATTCAGAATCCAGTGAAGAGTTTTAACATGCCTCTATGAAAACATATCTCTCCCACACCAATACATCTCCACTGGCTCATAGTTAAATTAGGCATCACCTGTAACATCCTTCCTCTCCCTTATCAATCCTTCAATACCCCTGGCACTTCCCCAATCCATCATCCATGCACACAGCCTGGTATGCTGCTATCCTCAGACATGGGTCTGTTTTCTCACACCAGTCTGCAAACTGTTCAGTATGGCAGCTGGCTCTCCCTTACATTTATCGCCGCAGTGGTCTGACTGAACTCTTAAGATTCACCTCCTTAATAAGGCCTTCCACCTATAACCTGTCGGTTTATTTGATTTTAGTTATTAAGCTTTGTTTTTTTGTTGGATTTCTTAAACCGTACGGTATTAATCAAATGTATAATTACCATTGTAGGAGGGGACCGGACCAGTGAAATGACCAGACATACAGAAGAAACCCAACCAAGCCCTCGCCATGACGCGCTACTGAAGCGTTAATGCTTAAAAATGGTTCATTCTCACAGGGGCACCACCTAAACGGGGAAAATTAAGCCTTGTTCATAGTAGCTAAGGCTAACAGTCAATCTAAACTATGTGTCGTTGCTTGTTGTCAGAAAACATCGGAGTGTAAATGAATCACAGCCACTTTTCTAACCTAAATAGATGTGGCTGGTATTTAATGAGGCAATGAAACTGGAATATATAGAAGAAAACATCAAACTAGCAGAAACTATGAAAGCACTCGGAGCACATATTCACCCAAACTTTGGTTTTAGCTTCTCGTCCAACAGTTTATATGGATGCATGATTAGATTCCCAGATACACTGATAATGAATCCACAGGCTATGTTCTGCTGCTTGTTGCATGTTTATGTCTTGACTTGTTCTGGATGGTAGAACCCAGAATATTGCCAGGATCCAGATCCTCCTCAGAGTCAGTAAGACCTGGTGGGAACCTCTTCTGCAGCATGAGCAATTATTGTGCAGTTTTATGCATGTATACTGAAAATACTCAAATCCCGTAATGATAAAGAATCCTTTCAACGCTATATTGTATTATAGTGGCTACCAAAAGGTATCTGCCTGGATCAGATCTTGGTTCTCTTTCATCGCAGTAATTATTTAGTGATCAGTTTTATACCCACATATATCGGTCCTGCAGGTATGTGCATGGACTAGAGATCAGAAGCTTTTTCTTACAAACTGTAGAGAGTGTAGGGAACTCTTCAGTTGCAAACCAGCATTACCTCTTGCTCCATACTTTCATTGTGAAAAGAGGAGGTGGAGTTTGGTATACACTATATGCATATTCCCGCTGTGTCCTCCTTAATGGTCCAGATTAATCCGTTTCATCTGTCTTATACTTCTCACAAGCAGAAGAAATGACAAAACCTTCCTCCTCTATTCTTTGACCTGCTCACCACATGTTTTCTCTTCATTATTATAAGATTTTAGAAAGAAATGCAGATTTAAATGAAATGTTACTAAACTAAAAGATGTCTTTAAGTGAAACATCCCTTAACAATGTCTAATTCAGCACCCATCTTGCATCCTGTCTCTTCTCTGAGATCTCTTCAGCTGGTAAAAGTCAGTCTGACGTGTTATCTTGTGCTCTCACACATTCTTTGATTTCTTCACTTCCTCCAATAATGTATCTTTGACAAAACCATTGTGTGTGTTTAAAACAGCCAGTGTCTTGATATCCAGTTTCAGGTGTGGTACACGTGGTACTGCAATGTGAAGCAGCTTCTCAGAAAGCAAACTTTCTGAAATGCTGTTTCTCATCCTCCAGATGCAGAACTAGTCCAAAGCACCATGTTTTAAGACCTGAGAGTTGCTCAGAACTATAAGTGTACTGGTTGAAATTATTTTAGTAGCTGGGCAGTAAAACGAGCAGGAAAAGTTCATTTTTTAAAAGAAAAATCTGTGTTTTCAAAGAGAAAAGATTATTAAAGCTAGAGAGACGTATAGAGTTACAACATAGTAATGAAACTTCCACAGTGCACCTCAGAGGAGCAGCCTTCATTTGAAAAGCAACACATAACAGATGACCAATCAGTCAGGATTTTTATGCACAGGGGTGTCAGGCAACCCACACTTACACACTAACGCAGAGTTAAAGGAAAAGCACATCAACCTGTTTCAGCTGAGTCTCTGAATCAGTGAATCAAGTCAATTCTGGGCTCTGTTACCCGTTTCCAACTGGACACGTAGTTTATTCCTCACCTGAGCTCATCAGCAGAACGGCCTGCATCAGCGCCACCTCAGAGTCGTCCAAGTTGAACTGCGCCAGACTCTTGCCCAGATCAAAGATGGCGTCCGACACAACCCCCAACCCGCCGTTTTTCAGCTGCTCGCGTTTCACGGCCATCTCGCCATTTAGTGTTAGAGTCTCGCTTTCAGGATCATAGCGTACAGCTGCGCGGAGCGACATGATCTCCATGCAGCAGCCCTTCAGCAAGATGATCTGGTCTTCACAAGGCAGCTGGAAACGTAGAAGAAAGGGAAACATGAGTGTTTTCTCAAGCCCAGAGGGAGTCGCTATTACATAACTAATTAGTCATCTAGTCTTGCACCTCCTACCTCTGAAAACATGGGCAGTTTTTTGGCAAAGTCAACAACACGTGTAATGGCTGGAGTCACGATCTTGGTAAACTCGCTGAAGGCCTCCAGATCGACCTTATCTCCATCTGGGGTGGGCGCCATCGGACCCTGGCCTATATCATCTGGCTGGAGACAAGATGTCACACATGTTATGAAACATTATGAGAACAGGCAAAAAAGATACGGATGTTATTGAGAACACACAAAAAAAACAGCATCTCAAGGTGTCGCACGGGGGTTGGGGGTGGGGGTTAGGGTGGAGCCAATAGCCAATCCCAGCTCACAACAGGTGAGAGGCGGGGTACACCCTGGACAGGTCGCCAGTCCACCACAGAAAAACAGCATCTATAAATGTGAATTTATTCTTCAACTTCTTCTGTCAAACTGCCAATGGCAGTCAACCGGCTGTGAACTCAGTACTGCCCTCTAGTGAATGATCAACAATAGGCACATAAAAGACACATGGTATGTGTGAGGGACTGTCCTCATTTCCGTATAGAAGGAAGCATAAATAAATGTTTAATCTACAATAAATACAAACATGGAACACACAGCTGGTCCCAAGAAACTACTTCAGCACAAAACTTCCAAAAATCTGCAGGTTTGTGTCCACCGAGGAGGAAACGGGACCTTGTCCTGACCGATGTGCCCTCATCCTCACTTCCCAAGGACCTCCTGATCCCCTACCCACCCCCACTCCCCTGTCTGGATGAAGACCA
>JBAMHV010000022.1:5856993-5870865 GCA_037177535.1 Pseudomugil gertrudae
TTGAGGATTGATTTTAGGGATTTAGCAGCGAGCCACACGCACATGCAACCTCTCACTAAGACGCCATAACCGGAAGTCCCTCACGTTCGTTTCTATGGAGAACTACAACTAACAACTAACATGCATCAATGAGAGGAAGCCGGAGTACCCGGTGAGAAGCCATGGGGAGAACATGCAAACTCCACACAGAAAGGTCACTGTTCAGGCCTCTTTCAGCTGAGGCATGAACCAGCAACTTTCTTGCTGTGAGGCCACAGTGCTAACCAACTGTGCCACCGTGCAACTTAGCATCGGTAGGTAAGGAACCGTGCAAGAAAAAAAATGGCTGCTCATGAATAAACCCAAAGAATAGCTCAGTGACTGTGTCATCATGCAGAATGTACAGGGTGAAAAGTGCTCACCGAAAAGTGATCATGCTAAGGCGACCTCCTCTACCCAAAGGTCAGAGGCAGACCAGGACTACCTTGAGACCAGGGCCAACAGCAGTCAACCCCGAACAAGCACCCCAGCCCCTCCACTCCAGAGCCAACCCAGCATACGCCCAGGAGGCGGAAGAGGGGAGTCCCAGCTAGAGCCCCCTGCAGTCAGGGGGAACGGGCCTCATTGGGCCAAGGTTGGCAACTGTCAACCCCGCTAGGCGCCGGCCTCCCAGGGCAGGCAGAGCACCAGGGCCTAGGATCCCAGGAGCTCGGAAGCAAAGCCAGCCCGAACACCAGGTCTATAGGACTATGTTCTTTCCCGGACCAAGGCCCCACCCCCGGCAGCAACCAGGAAACGGGGGACCCAGTCGCGCTTATCTTGCAACCACACCATACTAGAGGCGAGAACACCTCAGCAGCCCAGCCGACTACATTGCCCACCCCTCAAAAGCCGTCTATCAAACTAGACTTGGTGTGCCTTTGTGTCATGTGACCAAGAACAGAGGCGATATGAAGGAATCAATGTTGATGACGAACCTCCGACCTTGCAAGTGAGATAGCCAATAGGCTGAACGGGTCCTGCATGTGCTTCCACACATGAAGAGATCATTGAAAATGTGTGACTCACATGCTTTATGTGTGAAAACACACACTGGTGCGGATCCGAGCTGCCTCTGTTTGCCATATGAAAACATACCCAGATAGAGGGAACAACAGCTAGAACAAAACCAAACTTTGAGGCTGTGTCTCAATCAGCGCACACTAACACTACTATGTTTAAGTGCGTTTACATTGACATTTACACACTACATTCCAGTGCACTACCGTATTGAGACACATTTTTGGTGAAGCTCCAAACAAAATGTTTGGCTCTTATTATTAGCATTAGCATCTAACCTCATGCAGGTGTTACCAGAACCTGTTGTTTCATGTTTGTTAGCAAATAGGTAGGCACATTATCGCCACCCTGTGGTGGATATAGTGCATCACTATTTGGTGATCATTAAAACCTATTGATAAACTATTCCACATCTTATAACTGAATAAGTGAAATCTAGAAATCACTGCTTTGCCCACCTGCTTCTGGTCAAATTAGGAGAATTTTATCTTATAAAGATAATAACTTGGTTGTTAGGCTAAACCTGTAAAGGTAAATATGCATGTTTTATTTTATGTGACATAAAAACTTTATGAAGTTACTCTGAAAACACACATTTAGGCAGCTAAAATGTTGGAGGTGATGCTGTGGGATGAGGGCTGTGACAACAGACAAGCAGGCTTTATGATATCGCATACATCCCCTTAAATAAAAACACCAGACGTGTTATTTGAGAAAAGTAAATTAGTGTGATCGCAATTAGAAATATAAGAGGTGTTATAACATCATCTGAGGGTGAATGAACTGGTCTAAAAGCACACAGTAATAGAAACAGATAATCCCTTTGAACTGACTCGACACCCAGGTTGACAACAAGCGGAGGGGGGGTGGGGGGATGGTGCACATGAAACATGAACACACCAACCTGTTGATGCAGTATGGCTGCAAGATATGCATGCTGCTCCCTTTGAAGGATTATCAGAACAAATTATAGCTCAGCAGCTTTTTTCCTGCAGTTCCAGGCTCAGTGCATGAATCCCATCAAGCCTCGCTCACGTGCCCAAAGTCAGCTGTAGATATTAAATCCCCGACTGCTAATGTCCCAGATCAATCCCAGGAAAACACGGCAGTGGATCTGAAGCCGGAGCGAGAGGCTGAAACATCTGTGGCGGCAGCAGCTCTCACACTGGCTGCTGAGAGGAACAGCTACTCTCTTTATTTCCCGCCCTGCTTCTCTCCCTCCTCTTTTAGCTCGTCTGGTCCAGCCTCCTTTCCTGTGACCCCCCCCGCCTTGTTCCTGTCTGTGTGTAGTCTCTGGGTACAGACTGGCTAACAGTCTGGCATCAATGCTGCAGTCCTTCTCTAACTTTCGCTTCCTTTCCTCGCTCTTTTTTTCTGTTTTCTCCTGCCAGAAACCTTCCTCTTGCATCTGATCCTGTCACTCCTGCTGACGGCTGTACATGAAAGTGCTTCTACTTTTCCCAGCATGCCCTCTGCAGCTCTTCCTCCTTATATATAGTTCCCCTTTCATCTCATTCCCGAAGGACACCACCATAAAAAAAACATCCAAACTCAGTTATGCATTAATGTTAGCCTGATTACATAACAGCATGATGCAGCCCCCCCCCAGTACCACTGAGTGAGAGCTTATGAAGACACATCGATGCTAGATGTCCCATGAGTTGAATTAGACGACTCTCAGAGTTATTTTGCATCCCAGAGCTACAGCGTCACATGGAGGTAAACCTCCTACATGCATCTCTTCTTCTGATACGTTCCAACATTATTATGTTATTTTCAGAACAGCACATTCAGGAGCTTTAACTGCCAACATGTTTATGCATTTTATTCATAAACCACCCAATCACAGAATAGAGTCAAGAAAGCATAAAGAAACTGTAGGATTATTTCAGGTTGCTGCATGTGATGATTAGATACTATTTCCCTACACGTCAGCGTGCAACCGAGGTGATGCAGGGACATCAGAGCAGGCGGTTTGGGAATTACAGAGCTGCTCTGCAGCATGGAAAATCCTTAAAGCTGTGCTATAAAAAAGTAAAAGCATTATTTTTCCTGCATAAGGGCTTTAAGCGTTGCTAATTATAATGAAAACCAACCATTTTTAATGAACATACAGTACAATAAATGAATCTTTCCTCATCATTTTCTCCTTTACAGGATAATTCCTCTCAATGTCGCGCTGTTTTCAGGCTCCAGCCCAGCGCAGATAGTTTTAGCAACACCTCAAGGTAAATTCCAGCGCGGCAGCTTCGTGTTAGATGCTTCGCTTGACCGCGAACAGAGAGCCGTGGTGACTCTTTTTATGCTGCTTATTGTTGACTGAGCAATTGTTCAGAGTCATACCTAAATCACATGGATGTTGTTAGGACACAGGAGGTATCCAGTCAGTGTGATGTCACACTCTAATCCACTCTGTCGTGTGTGGTCATGTGTAAAAGTTGACAAGCATCCAGTGCTATGACGAACCCCTGAATGTCATTGTCTCAGCAACATGGATTAATCTCGTGTGGGTGGGGTGACCTAAGGGACTAGAAAAGGGCCTGCACACACACACACACAGATACAGAGAGTATAATGTCATTATCAGCACTGTCACTCTTGTTATCCAGTGCTGTGGATGAAGAGCAAACAGCAGCTTCATCAAACTGAATGCAGTGTCGCTCCTCCTGCGTTGTTTATTTTATTTTCATAGATGCGCCTCTGTTTGCGGGTCCGGCTGTTTATTAACCCTTTAATGCTAGAGACTGTGCACAAGAGTTGAGGCCAGTGCTGACACAGTGCTTTATCCCTTTGTTTGGGCCAGAATGCTACTTGTGTTTTGAAATTGGGAGTGCTGGTCCCTTAACTGGTAATCCTCTCCAAATATACTGGAGGAAGATGTGATGACAGTAATACTTGCCCAAACCTTTCCTCTCCGTCACACACAGGAAGGCTGACAGCATTCCTGTACAACAGGATGACTCTGTTGAGTGCAGCTGTTTACCCCACAAAAAGCCAAATTAAGTAAATTATCAGCACAGTGTCATGCTCCGCTTCTTAAAGTGGAAAAAAACTTTATTAAATGATGTAAAATGACAGGTTTCAGCCATCATTTAGGCTGCTTCTATCTGCAGAGTGCTCCTAATGCAATACTCCTTCCAGTTTTATATTTATGTGTGTTTTTACACTGTCTTCCATGCCTCTGGAGAAACTGGTCCTAAAAACTGATGCTTTGAGTGCTAAAGATGTCCGAGGGGACAGCGATGCAGTCATCCATCTATGAGACGTCCTACAAATCTCCTGTCCTCGGTTGACACTTTCACAGCTGAGCCTTCATAATACACTTCCTGAGCTAAATCACATGACAGGGTCTCTGCCTCGCAAAGCACCAACAATCTCTTTCTTCTTCTGGAGGAATGTTTGAGTGTAATCCAGCACCTGCTTGGTCTACGATAGCCAGTGGCTTTTACAGCAACAGTGCAGGCATGCACGGCCTCTTTTACAGCCATGAGAAGACAAGCTGTGAAAAAGCCAATGTAAAACAGTACATAGCTGCCTATTGTTGCCCATCTGGTGAGGAAAGTACTCTGGATCCCATGAGATGGATCTCTGTCACGCTTATATAAATGATATACATAAGATTCCTCTTCTTGAGGAAAAACCCTGCCTGTAGCTATCACAATGTTATGTCATACTGCTGTCACGAGGCCAGTTGTTGATGTGTGTGTGTGTGTGTGTGTTACTGTGTTTAGAGAAAAACCCTGAAGACAAGAAACAGTGTGACGAACCAAGATCAAACATCTATAACGGGACGTAGAAGCCAGGAGCTGCTGATCTGTCCTCCGGAAATGTCCGCATGCCTGTAAACAATAAAGGTTTCAGTGTGCTGCATTAAACGCTCGCTGCTCAGTCATTTCAGAAGGGAATTTAAGGAGTCCATCATCATACTGGGAGAAAGATGATTAACCACTGTAACATAATATTTTATTACAGAAAAACCCAAGAGACACATCTGACACGCTCCAGGCTTCAGTCGGTATAAATACTAGCATCAAAATGACAGAACAATTAAAAACAGTGACTTGTTTCCTGGTTTTGATGTGTGTGTGTGTGTGTGTGTGTGTGTGTGTGTGTGTGTGTGTGTGTGTGTGTGTGATGAGGGATGTTCACACAGTGGCTTTTCTGTGTAAACATTGCATGTTCTCCCTGTGGATGTGGGTTTTCTCCGGGTATTCTGGCTTCCTCCCACCGTCCCAACGCATGCATCCAGGTATGTTAATGCTTCTGCATTCATAGCAGCGGACACACCCAGTTGTTTGTCTCTGTGTTGGTCTTACAACGTGTCCAGGGTGTACGCTGCCTCTCAGCTGAGACTGACCACCCCTCCCCCCCTCTATGTGTTACAAACCCGACTGTGAAACACCCAAAAACGAAATAACAGGACCCCTCTGTGACCCCTCATGTTGTCTCCACATCGTGTGCACCATCTTCTACATTACCAGGGTTTAAAAAGTCTCATTATGTGCATGACCGTACCTGTTTGTCTGACGCAGATCTTGTCAAAAGCTTATTAGATTGAAACTCACAGAGACCGCAGCTATTAAAAACACAGCCTTGAGGATGTATAGTCATAAAAAAACACCCCCCTTCGCAGAATTACTCACATATTTGATTAAAGAAGCAAATTGCTAAGAGGCTTGTGAAGCGTGCTGTTGCAGAAAGATGCAGAGGACACGGAGAGGAGATAGATGGCTTTTGGTGAGGACACGGGGGAGACGGATAAAGGCTATTTGTCTCTTTGACGTTCTGTGTAATGGCAATAAAGTCATGATTATGTGAGAACAGACACAAGAGAAAAGATATCTGTGAGAAAACAGAAAGCAACAAGCAACTTTTCTTACATGAAAAAGCCACAAAGATCTGAGCTTATAGTAGAAATAATGACATCTAGTAATAGATTCAGGAGCAGGATGCATGTAAAGCGCTTTGAGCTGTCCTGTACATGAAAGGTGCTATATAAATAAACTTGCCTTGCCTAAAGGCTTCAAAATAAAACATCTAGTGCAGGGGTGTCAAACTCAGGTCTTCGAGGGCCCGTATCCAGCAGGTTTTTGTTGTCTCCATGCTCCGACACAGCTGACATAAATTACTTAATAGGATGACAAGAAGCTGTTGGATCTATTTGATTTGCATCAGGTGTGTTAGTGCAGGTAAACAGCAAAACCTGCTGGATTCCGGCCCTCGAGGACTGGAATATGACACCCCTGATCTAGTGCATGTGTTCATGGTGCAGAGCAACTTTTTGGAGGTCATGGAGCTAAGTATGCTACAACGTATGCATGCAAATCAACACGTATCTGTTTATGAACGTCATGAAGCAACACGCCAGATGTTCAGCTGCTCACACAGAATGACTGCACGGTCCTACAATGGATGGACAACCTGTCCAGGCTGTGTTCTGCCTTCCTGTTACTGGGATGGACTTCACTGTGACCCTGAACTGGACTTAGTGGACTTAGTGGGATAGAAAATGAATAAATGAAAGCGTATGATGCTGACAGTGATGGATGGTTGTAACTCTGTACAAGCACATGTCCTCCCTGGCAGGGAATCAGGATTTTTATGCACATTACTGAAATACGACTGCCAATGAACCATTCTATCATGTGCTTGTTGCTTTGCACAACCAGTCTGTTTTCCCTCATAACATCACTGCTGCTGGGCCGATAACCAGCAGCACATTAGCTAACAGCAGTCAAACGGCCTAAGGGCCTAAAAAAAGATCCCGCCACGAGGTCCAATCTGACCCCCAGGATGAATTTGATAAATGTGAAAATTTACTTCTTTTTTCTTCTATTTGAAACAATAAATGTGTCCATAGGAGTGTGTGTGTGTA
This sequence comes from Pseudomugil gertrudae, assembly GCA_037177535.1. Lineage (NCBI taxonomy): Eukaryota > Metazoa > Chordata > Actinopteri > Atheriniformes > Pseudomugilidae > Pseudomugil > Pseudomugil gertrudae. The sequence goes on from JBAMHV010000022.1 coordinate 5,863,907, forward strand.
TGGTTGTGTGTCTGTGTGTGTTGGCCCTGTGATGCAACCTGTCCAGGGTGTACCCCGCCTCTCCCCCAATGCCAGCTGGGATTGGCTCCAGCCCCCCCACGACCCCACTCAGGGAATAAGTGGTAGAAAATGGATGGATGGCAGTAAGGGGACATTTTCCAGAAGCTAAACATCCCAACAGCAGCCAATTCACCAAATATCAACCCTGTGGAACCAACAGGTGACAATGATCTTCACATGTCTCCGTCACTACAAACAACAGCTTTCTAAAACGAGTTTATTAAATGTGGACATCTTTAAATCATACTTTTTTATGTTTAGAGGTTATTATACTAGTGTTTCCCTCACTATTATATTTGGGGGCTTCTCAGTCAGTCAACACCCCCCTCCCCTCTCATCACCACAGCAAAGCCATAAAAACTAAAGGAAACACCCATTCTGAGCAGATCTGCAGGCTTAGGGTACCACTCGCCCTCTGACCTTTCTGTGATGGAGGGAATGAATGGTTTGTAAGGAAACAGCGTGATGGTGTTTATGAGACTGATTCATGATGAGGAGTCATAAACAGTTACTGAATCTGTTGGTAGAAGAGTTTTTCATTTTTATTTATCATGTTGAATTCATCTGTTTTTTAAAGACTTGAGTTATGAATGATATATATGTTAATGTCTTTTTTTGTTTGAAATACTAAAAATGTTACTTTTGAATCACAGATCTTGTACTTTGTACTTTTTGTATTTAGTGCATGAAAGGTCGGATGTGTTTGCAGGTTTTTTATCGCAGGACGTTGCAATAAATAGAACAGCCTTCCACACGGCTAACTTTTAAATCTAATGTGTAAATGCTTTATAAAGACACAGTGCACTCTCTGAATGAGCTCACAGCATATACCTAATGAGTACCTTGTATCTTCCCACAGTAATAACTATATATAAATGGTGCTTATAGCACATTATATTTACCAACCATTAATTAGTCCCTGCATTCCCAGTGTGTGTAACTGAATTCAGTATTTAAGCTTAACCAGTACTTCATAGTGTTGCTGAGAATACTTGCCATGAAATAAAGAGTATTCATTTTGTTTCTGAATCTATCACAAGATTTTGTGTTGTTCCTTTGAAACAAGCCGACGCAGAGATTTCCCTGAAGCACCCGAACACAAAATGAAATAAACACACACTCAGGTCTGCACACACGCGTGCACGCCTTCTATTTAGATGTTAATTAAATTGCATTGTTGAAAGTCGACTGTCTCCAGAAATATTCTGAGTTCATTCTGACACACACACACACACACACACACACACACACATTATTTCTATTTCAGCTCCTGACTCCGGGCCATGTGGAGGGATGTGTGTGTCTGTACGTGCACGCTGTTGTGCGAGGAATGCTGTGTGACTCAGAAATCAAAGCGGGGAAGGCTTAGCGCATGAGGCTGCTCTCACAAGAACACGTGAATGCTCAATGACACAGTGTGTGTGAAGCACACATGCGCAGTGACACACAGCTACAATCCCCTGTTGATGAGGTGTCCTGAGCTGTCCTCTGCTTTCTGTGTTCCCATCTGCCCTCCATGCTCCTAATCCTGCCCCACTAATCCACACAAACAAACGTACTACACAGAACACACACTTCACACACAGTGTATGTAAATATGGTTTGTTTAAATGGTAAAGATGAATACCAACAACAGTAAACTCACCACAGTGATTTATCTGATCATAATAATGAATATTTACATCAAAATATACTGAAAACCGAGGCATTCCTAGGCATTCCTAGGCCAAACGAGAGACATACTCTCTCTCCAGCATGTCCTGGGTCTCCCCTGGAAAATGTTATCATCTACATGATCTTACTCTGCAGTAGCAGTGAGGGCAGAATGAGTCTGTTGATGCACATAGCTCGCTTTCCTTTCCTCTAAATTTACTCTCATCATGAATTGTCTAAAATCCAACTAGACAGCATCTGCTTTATCTTCTCGCCTCCATCTTATTACTAAAGCCATCTGTTCATCTTTTATTCATCTATCCATACACATCCTTTTATCTGTCATTTCAGTTAAACCTCTTTACTTAAATGTTTACATCCACTCTGGACAAACAAACACAGACAGTCCTGTACGTCCGTCTTACCCTTTCTCATCTCTGTCTGATGAGCTGCTGTCCTGCATGTTAAACGTTGGCTCCATTCAGCCTCAGTCCCATCCAGTGGCCAATCACAGGACAAGGTGACCCGTCAGCCTGCTCAGCAGTCACCGGCTGCCCCTTCAGCAGTCAACCAGTGGTGACCGAGGAGGGTACGGACTGGTTGACAGGAGCATGACGGACGGGGTAGGCTGGAAGGGACGCAGAAAAGACATAGTAAGAAACAGGTTCACACTCTAATGATAAATACCTAGAGGTGTACTGTTTTACCATGCTAGCGTGCTAAAATTAGCATATCAATACTGAACATGTGCTGAATATGAAACAAAAAACAAACATTATAATGGTTTTTATATTTGCTTCAGAACAGGAGATTCTCGTGATGGATGTGTCAGGTTGTCATGACAATACACAGAAAATCTCTAAGTAGTATTTTCAACACCTTTTTGCATCTATGACACAGAGAATACACAGTACAGGAGTACAGTATTATGGTATGAATGTTTTATTTCATGGTCCTGTGATGGACTGGCGACCTGTCCAGGGTGTACCCCGCCTCTCGCTCGATGTCAGCTGGGATTGGCTCCAGCCCCCCCGCGACCCCGTTCAGGGACAAGCGGTAGAAAATGGATGGATGGACACAGAGAATAAAGATCTGTGAAGATAAATGGGTCCAACCCAGTAAAAGTCCAATCCATCTGCATACAGCCTGTATTTTATGTCATAGCCATTACTGGTCTGAAATATGGGAGAAAGTCTCAAACTTTTATTGTTAATTGTTACAACATACAAACACTATTTTATTTCACACTTATTTACCACTTATTTACCAGTAAACCAAATCATGACATCACGAAGCTGTAAAACATAAAGATATTTAAGAGGCTTTCAAAATGTAGATGTCTCCATTTTCTAAATTTTATTACAGTATTCAGGTTGTGTGCAGTTGTAGGGGTTATGGAAACACAGCTAATGGTTCAGATCAGTCCGTTTACTTCCTTTTTCCTGCCCAACCTTCCTCCTTCTCCACCACCGTAAATATTTCACAGCCTTTTACAACCAAACGAAACCAAAGCAAAGTGATGGCAGTCTGATCCCAACCTGCAACCTTCACACTGTTTAAGACATATTTAGCATAAAATCACTGCATGTTACCATCCAGAACAAGTGCATTACACGCCCAGGTCTGAATAAAACATTCCTGCATCCAGATTCACATCAAAAGTTAATCACCTCTCATTTGGGCCATGGCCCGCTTGTGGTAAAACTTTTATGCAGCCTCTTCCATCACTTTCTGACTAAGAACACACCAAGTCCCATTAACTCACTCTGCAGAGAGATTTAGTGTCTCTAGACTGGCCAGAATAACTCGGTCAGCTCGGTGTGATAATGCAGCTGGCAGCGAGTGACATAATACCCTTACAGCAGCAGATTTTCAGCCATTGGAGCTGAAACGATGCTTCCTTCATCTTGAATCACTCTGAATACGAGGCCAGCTGGGCTAATGAGACGAGTCGGCTGTTTGGCTGCCGCTTCTGAGAAGTACTTCATCTATTCATTAACAGAGCAGATAGTCACCATAAATCCCTCGTCTACCCGAATCAGAGCCTGTCTGGCCGTGTGGGAACACAAACAGTAACAGGCATAGCAGAGACGCTGAAGAGGAGGAAGACGATGATGTACGAGATCTTTCAGTCTGAGCTGAGTGATGAAAACATTTAATGTCTTCACTATATTTTTAGATGTAATTGAACAACGTTAGTTCTTTATTGATCGCAGTGCATCTCACGTGGCTCAGCCTTCAGGGTCTCTTGGGATTTTACAATACAGCCTCTGTGTATTCTGCAAAAATCCTGCATCTATTACACGAAGCAGACTGCAGCCAAATCTAATTTACTATAAGCTACTTACAAGTAGTCCTACAGGAATTTAATCTGAATTGTTTTATGCTGTTTTCAAGCCTTTTCTGCTCCTAAACTAACAGCTACATTTTAACAGTGCAGAACGCTTTAAAAGCAGGAAATCCTCCTCAGCGCTTTAAAGGTTCGTAAGACACTTTTTTTCTTTAATGTGAGACTAAAAAGTTATTTTACTTTCATTTTTTCCAAGTATGAGTCTTTTGTCCATAATGCACATTTGTTCATAAAGACTGAAGAAGTTGCTTTATTATTATTTTTTAAATTATTATCATTATTATTATAATCATTATTAATAATAATAATTATTATTAACATCATCATCATCATCATTATTATTATTATCAGCATCATTATTATTATTTTTATCTTTATTATTATTAATTATTATTATCATCATCATCATCATTATTATTATTATTATTATTATTATTATTATTATAATCATCATTATTATTAGTATTAATGACATAATTCCAACCTTCCTCATGTATCTGACTTGGAACCAGTAATTTGGCTCTTGCAGAGCAGTGTTTCTCCTTCATCATCATTATGTTTTACACCTCATTGTAAAGTTGATTATTTGTCCCCTTTAATAACTGATGATATTAAAGGGGAGAAATAATGGATTAAACACAGATTCGCTACTTTCTGGGTGACATTTGGTTCAGCTTATAAAAGGAGGTGTTTGTTTTAGGAAGAAGGATGATACCAACATCAAACAAACCTGTAAAATTTAGTTAAAGATTTCAATATAATTTTAAATAAAGTTATTTTTAAATAAAATGCATAAAAATAAGGGTTTCAAAATACTAAAGAACTGCTTCCTGATATTGTTCATAAAGTCAGCATGAAAAGAAAGAAGCGTACAGGAGTCAGTGAGAATCTTTGAAACCAGACGTTATTATATTTGTTTCGCTGTTATATTTGTGGTGAGTTCAGGAGTTGTGTTGTTAGTGTGACTTTGGAGACGTTGGAGTGAAACCCCATCATGTTCATGATTGTTGGTTTGAACCTCGGCTGGGAAATGCGAGTAGGTATACTGCACATTGTGGTATCGATTTCATACAAATAAATCAATGTTGGTGCAGCCTGGTAGTGCTGCAGCTCCATCATGCCGCTGTGAAGACCCGGGTGGGCTGCACGGTGGGGTGGTGGTTAGCACTGCAGCCTCACAGCGAGCAGGTCACTGGTTTGAGCTGCAGATAGGACAGAAGTCTTTCTGTGCAGAGTTGCATGTTCTCCCCGTGTTAGCGTATAGCCCAGCTTCCTCCCACCATCCAAAGACATACATGTTAGGTTGTCTGGTCATTCTAAACCGTCCTTATGAGTGAATGTGTGTGTCTGGTTCTCTGTATTACCATGTGATGAACCAGCAACCTGTCCAGGGTGTACCCGCCTCTTGCCCAGTGAGTGCTGGGAGAGACTCCATCTACCCACAACCCTGAATTACAATAAGCAGTACAGATAATGGATGGATGGAAATACCAGGAGTTCCTTCATCTTTCCAAAAATTTCAGTGGATTTAAAAAAAAAGTTGAAGAAAGTTACAGCAAAAGTTTTACACTCCAATTTTTTAAAATAAAATAATAATTTAATAAAATTTGATGAAATTTAATGTAATAAAATATTAATTTCATTTAATAATTTCTTTACAAAAATAAAAACAGGGTCAAAAACACCCCCAGCTGAACAGAGGCTCCTGACATCATCAGGACTAATTTAATGATTTTGCTTTTAAAACTAGAAGACCTACTAATTTCAGCTTTTTCAGCTCTCGTTTATGATTATAATTAACACAGAACAAAGACTTTTTGTTAAATAAAACCTTTTATAATAAACTAAATGCTGAATGTTTTTAAGCAACATAAATAAAACAACAATGTAACAAAATGATAGAAAAACTCTTTTAACATAATTATTTGAGAAGCAAAACCTGTGAGGTGGTTTCGTTACATTCCATGGTTCATTTTCCTCAAAGCCCCCCGTAAGAAAGTTATCTCATCATGCTGGTATCAAACGATACTGATGCATTTTCATGTGTTACCCGCTTCAGTGTGGATGAGCCCAAACTTTTACTATTACTACCATAATGAGAGCGGGGTCTTTTATTCTGCTCCTAATTCCTACATTACACACCACATTCCACCATTAAAAGCACAGCGATGAAGCTTTGGACACACACTTTCTGCTCTGCACTGCTTTGTAAGTGAAACCTTTTGCACATTGAGCATGTCTGCTGCTGAGCCATCGTTGCTCATTGTTTGTTCATGAAGTTCAAACAACATGTGTTATTTATAACAGCGTTACCACAATGACACATAAGGTTAGAATTAAAACCCCCGGAGACACTAAAGCCCCAAAGATGGTGAGAAGATGAGGAATATCGCACTAACACTGGTGAGAAACCAGTTTATAGGTCAGGATATTGCAAGAGGAGAAAAGGTGGAAGACATGTACTCTGTGTGTTAGAGTGATGCACTATTAGGAATATCTGATGCAGGAGATGGATAAACACCTGTGCTTCTGCGTACAGCATGAATGTATTGCTGCAACATGTCTGTTACTGATGCACCTGTGATAGATGATAAAATAAAAGCTCCATTAGAAGTAACGGAGCTGCTGGAGGAACAGTAAACCTGATCCTGCACGTGCATATGAATGAACAGACTGTGGCTGTAAATACATCAGATTTAGCAAAATGAAAGTGACTTAACTCAGAACTTAATACCACATCTCATAACACCCACCACACATGTAGCACTCTGGCCCAATGAGAGCATGAGTCTCAGCGATGCATCAGCAGCCTGGACATCAGTGTCATGTGTTAAGTTTCTGGTCACGGTGTGTGTTTCATGTTTCCTGTTTTATTTTGGTTTACTTCCTGTCTTGT
>JBAMHV010000022.1:5917548-5930519 GCA_037177535.1 Pseudomugil gertrudae
CTATACTATACTATACTATACTATACTATACTATACTATACTATACTATACTATACTATACTATACTATACAGTAATGTGGCAGACGCTTTTATCCAAAGCGACTTACATATGATAAGCAGACATTTTAACCATAGCCATTAGTCTAACATGCATGTCTTGTCATCCATTAAAAGGAAAATCTTATAACTTATGCATAGACAGACATTCATTCACTTCCAAAAACGGTAGAAATACCTTGTGTCATTTTTACAATCAGATTTTCTGAGCCTCTCAGTCAACAAATAAATCTATGCAGAAGATTCCTCAGCACAGCGTAGCAGGTGGATTATGTGTCAGGTTTGACACTGCTTGTAACAGATGTGATGAGGTCACTGAGGTGGTTAAAGAGCTGGCAGGGCTCTGAGGGTGGGCGAGATCCACCCTGAGTTTCTAAAAATGCTGGATGCTATTGGGCAGTCCTGGCTGACACGCCTCTGCAGCATCCCTTTTATTTAGCTAAAAAAGGTGATGGGAACACAGCTAATGACTCACATACTGTCCCTTGACCAGCTTCACCATTTCCACACCAGCACATGGCTTCCTGGGTGTCAGCTGGCCGACTGTCCTGCACAACTTAGATAGAGAGGCATGGGACTGTTGTATTTTCAAACAGGATTACCGAGCTTTATTAACAACTTTGACACTCACCAAACAACACACAGCACAGAGTAACTGCAGGCTTTCATACCCTCCTGCTGCCAATAACTAGGGAGAACAGCCCATTGAGGTGAGGTTACAATAACAAGTCTAAAATAACAAGAATAAATATTTACATATATACATACATGTCTAAAAATAACGTTGCAATTAACTTTGCAGCGTCATTTAAATGAACCTTTAATCTAAACCTCGTTAACATGGTTTAGTCCATCAGCTTTTAAGCAGGTAATTAGGCCTAAACGTCCCTCCTTTACCTCCTCGCCCTGCCAAGGAGCAAGGTAAGTATTTCCCTCACTTGCAGCACTTTATTTCACACACCTGCACTTGAAACAAACAGAAAATACTAATATATTTACTAATGAAAGTTCTCTTCACAGAAGAAGAATGGCATGTCCCCTCTGCAGGCCTGTAAACATCCCAGTTTAACCCTCCAATAAATAAGTGTGTTTTCTTGCTTGTGTTTATGTCATTGATATAATTCAACCATTGAGCCATAATTAGTGATGGAATTACACATCTCCATCACACAGGAAATAAAGCTATTTTTTTTCATTAGTCAAAATCATTAGCTAATTGTAAAATGAAGACCAGTGTGGCAAAGCTGATGCATTATTATAGACCTTTTGATGGCATTATAATGCAGGGGAATGTTTAATGAAGCTTCCTTAAAGCTCTGGCAGGAAAAATCCACCATTCAGAGCAACATGTGTGGTTCAGTCTTTTAACAGCTGAGGAAAGATGTACTTATGCTTCACAGGGATGGCCTGTGGTAGCAAAAACACAATAGATGGCCTCTGTGTTTAAAGTGTTTCCAGTTATCTAAAATGTTTGATCCAACTTTTACTACATCAGCAGTTTTGGTTGATCATACTCAGCATCCTCACTGAGGATGAAACGACTGCACCAAAAAACCAGAACATGAATAAAACCGGCCGATACTACAAAGTTTGGCATTTTTGTACACATTTTATACAAATTGTACAATTATTTAATGATTTTACCTTTAATTGTTGATTGTGCATATAATAAACACAATGAAATCTTTATTTATCAAATAAGACATTTAATATTAACCATAATAGCAGAGTTTTAATGAAAGTATTTTGTTTAGATACAATATAAAATAATTGCAAAGTAACAAATTAATAAAATAACTTTACCTGTTTGTGTCACGTTCTTTTGCTTTTTGCTCTAAAGCCCTCTTCAAGAAAAATATCAGTCTCATGGGGCTAAAACAGGTTTTAAAAACAGTTTTTATCCAACTGATGTTTCTGTTTTAAATGCTGCTAATTTATAATTATGCACTAAAATGAATACAGCAAAAAGGACCATTGAGACCTTTTGTGTGTGTGTGTGTGTGTGTGTGTGTGTGTGTGCTTAAAGCTGATGTACTGACAAGATGGCACTTTTAAATTTTGTTGCACCTGTTGCAATGACAATAAAGTTTTATTCTATTCTATTATTTAATTCTAGATCTCTGTTATAAAGGTCACAAGCGGATGCACTCCAGCTGTCGAAAAAGCAAGCAAACATTAGAGCGGCGTCATCAGGACCCAAACATTTCAGGGGTCATTATCATTGTGCAAAGTCGTGTTGAATGCAGTCACATCAGGAGAGCGTCGCTGCAGCATGAAGCGAGACTGCTGGCTTTATCCGTTTCAGCAAAAAGCATTGCATGTTTCCACCTGTGTGCACGGTCAGCGTGCTCCTGTGTGTCTTCTGGTGTGTTTGTCTGCTTCTGCTGTATGTGTGTGTGTGTGTGTGTGTGTGTGTGTGTGTGTGTGTGTGTGTGGCTGCCTCAGAGCAGCTCTCTAAATTTAGCTGCAGCTCAGAGAGGAAGGCCTGAGACAGTTGGGATTAACCATTACTCTCTGTAACTCACACACACACATACACACTCCTGAGCACAACCACATGGACACACATACACACACATAGGATACACACACAAACACTTAAGCCTGTAGGAATTCATTAAAATGTGTTACATCGTGCTTTGAAATCTGTCTTGAGAAAGGAATTCACTTGGTTATTAGAAAGGTTAAAATATTTGATTATTACACATTATTTGGGGATCATTAAGCTCAGAGGGAGCTTTGTGTATTAAACAAATGAAGCCAGATATTTTCGTCCCATCGTGTGGTCTGCAGGCTGGTAGGGCACACATCACTGGGGTTTGGTGTTATGATGTGATGATAATGATGTTTGTACAGTTTGTGATTAATTAGATGTTTTGATGTCTTTGGAATCAAGCAATAAAATATTATTTGTTGTATAAATAGACCTTTTGCATCCCTTTATAGTAAAACTAAGACAGTGTGGAACATAATCCCATAAGTCTTTCGCTCCTTAGTGGATACAATACATTACTACAGTAATCTCACACATAACATGGGACCTCACTGCCTGTTACCACTAAAATAAAACTTCTCATACACTCTAATATTTCATTGGACGCCTTTAGCTTTGATTACAGCACACTTGCTGTGTAATTGTTTTGATAAGCTTCTGCAATGTCACGAGATTTATTCCCATCCAGCTTTGCATTAATGTATCACCAACATCTCGCATTGATGATGGTAGAGTCTGATCACTGTGCAGATCCAGCACATCCCAAAGATTCTCAATGGGGTTAAGGTCTGGACTCTGTAGAGGCCGATCCATGTGTAAAAAATTATGTCTCATGCTCCCTGGACAAGTCTTTCACAATAAAATGGCCGTATCATCAGGAAAGAAAGATCCATTGATAGAATAAGCTGCTCATTCAGGATGTTCATGTATCAGCTGACCTTATTCTTTGAGCACAGACTGTTGCTGAACCGAGACCTGACCACCTGCAGCACCCCCACATCATCACACCGCCCCCACAGGCTGGTACAGTAGGCACTGGGTATGATGGCTGCATCACTTCATCTGCTCCTCTTCTTACCCTGATGCAGCCATCACGCTGGAACAGAATAAATCTGGTCTCATCAGACCACATGACCTTCTTCCATCACTCCAGAGTCCCATCTTTATGCTCCTCAGCAAACTAAAGCCTTTTATTCCCAGTTAGACTCACTGGATAGTGGTTTTCTTAAGGCTACACAGCTGTTCAGTCCAATCCCTTCACATTATGTGTGTGGAAAGACTTTCACTATTAAACACAACCCTGAGTTCTACTGCTGTTTTTCCTACATTTGATTTCATCAAATGTTTAAGTGATCGCTGATCACGAGCATTACAGATTTTGTTCCAGCTACATTTCCTCCTAGAAGACAATGGGTCCCCACAATCCTTCAGTTTTTATTAATGTGTTTGGACAGTTTTTAACCCAGTGTTAGTAGTTTCTGCATCTCCTGAGATGTTTTCTCTAATGGATGCCAATGATTCCACCCTTTTTAAACACACTAACATCTCTTCCACAGGATGTGTCTTTCTACGTGGTTGTTTAGGAAATGAGAAGCAACTCATTGTTAAATAACTTGTTGCCAAATGAAAGATAATCACCCATGCAGTGATTATCCAATAGGAGGCTCGTACCTGTCTGCTTGCTTGAAACCCGAAGGCGACTTTTATTTCTTCTGGTGTTTTTGATGGTTGTAAACAACTTTTTTCTTTTTTTAATTTTTTTTTTTATACGTGTCTGTCCAGCATCTCTACAGGCAGAATGACGGTCTGACTGCAACATATTGATGGTTGTAAACAACTTTATAGAGTTGCATTACTGCGACTGAACTCCAGACTCAGCACTGAGAGGAACAAACCATGGAAACGTAAAAGGTGCATGGAAGTATAAATGCTGGGATGTATAACGATGTTTTAAATGGACGTCGCCATTTACGTTCAGAAGGATATATACATGGGTCCTAAAGGGTTAAACACAGAAATATCTCAGTGTTATTGTTATTATATAAGTGTAATACAAAGCGTCATCCTACCATTTGGTTTAGGCAACAACAAAAGTAATTGATCGATGCTAAAAAAATATTTTGTTTTTATGTGAATTAAAAAAAGATTTATGAAACTGAACACAAACTCTTTTCTGAATCTTAACACAGAAATCTTTCAAAGCAGGTGCCGGGATCCCAAACTAACATGTGTGTTATGTGTGTTTATGACTCTCGCCAAATTAAAGCCACTAGGTTTTAATATGGGTCCAGGTTAAACCAGACATCTGCTGATCAGACCCCCGTCCATCCAGCCAGCTGTATCACAGCTCCGGTTCTAAGCAAGCGAGTGTGAAATGTCCAGTAGTGATGAAGTGCTGGAACATCTGACACCATGTGTGGCTGAAAAACAACAAGCTTTCTCATGTTAACGGCTGCTTAATGACTCAGTCACATCTTCAGGACAGCAGAGTGGTGACCCAAACAAAGTCCCCCTTAACCCACTCCTCATTCAGGACCCCATCTTTGTGAATCCTGTATTAGAGAATGCCTTATGTAACTTTGGTCTTTGACTTCACTCTGACAAAACAGAGAAACAAATGCAGACCTCATGAGAAATACATGATGAATAATAATGAGAACAACATCCTGCTCGTTACTAATGAGCTCAACGAGACCACCACCAGCCTCTGCAGCACACTCACTTTTTCTGTTTCCAACTGTGGCTTCAAGTGCTTCTCATCTCTACTTATTGATTTTGACACATTTACATCAGTCAGACTGTCTCTGAAAGCACTGAAACACTGCAGGTAGCCAAGAAAAGAACTTCAATTCACACAAAGTCATTCAGGGTTAGATTGAGTTTGTGCTTGAGACGCCGCTCTGCAGATTAAATGTTACAGTCTGATCTTCATCTCATCCGCGGCATGACAGTACCTCACACACTGTTTATCATGTGTACTGACAATATGCACATTTCCACTTTAAATCCGTGGTTCCCAACCTGGTGTCTGAGGGTTGCCAGGCTAATTAACAATGTGTTATTATTAATTCACACTGATACATAAACAACATAAGAACACGTCTTATTAAAACATCTGAATTATGTGTCGTCTCAGTGAGAAACGCGGATTTTGGGCATGAAAGTGTTATGTCACTGCAATAAACCACTTTATCCTCCTTTTTTATTCATTTTTTGGTAATTTTCAGACTTACGTTTAGAGGACAAGTGCAGGATGATCTGATAAGTCACACTATTAGTTATGGAGTCGCTGTGTAGGGTTGGGTGTTAAAACACCAACACGTCTCAAAATGTGGGAAGCCCTGCTTCAAACCCTGCATTTGTACAATATGTACTAACACTGCTCTCATTTTCACACTTTGCATCTGCACATGTGTGATATGTGTGTGAGTGAGTTATTACTGTGACCTGTCAGGAGGACGTAAGTTAGCATCAATGCAACCTGCCTTATTTACATTTAGCCATTTTTTACATGCTGGTTGGGTTGCAGTATGAATGTGAAGATGATGACTGCTCCTATTTACATGTTTGATATGTGTAAAGAGTCACTTGTACTGACTCTATGGAGGCAGCAGGTATGTGCTAAACAGCTGCAGCCCTCTTACATACAACATTTAAAAGCTTTTTCTTCCTGTAAAGAAGATTTATGGACATTTTAGATCATTTAGATGTGAAATTATAGCAAAGTGAATGTTGTTGGAACTGAAACAAAGTAGCCGATTTGGGTTCAATTTAGATAAAAATGTGAATTTCTCCTGAGGAAAGAAAGAGATTGTGAATCCGAGATTGGCTTGATGACTACTTCTCATTCTGTAAACACACCTACCCTGCTTGTTAGAATGAAAATAAAACCATTCAGCCAGGAGGAGCATGAGGAAATGCACACTGAGGCTAAATATTTCCTGGGACTTGTGGGACTTCTACGATCTGAACAGGAAACAGTTGAGCCAGGGATCAACATCCCACTCATCAGCACTGCTGTTGTTTCTTAGTTTGTTATTCCCCCTTTTCAGTGATGCTAACACCCACAGCATCACACGCAACACGCCGGCCCCAGGCTCTGAATATGTCGATGCCTACAGACGTCTCCTACTTCACAGCCTGTAAAGTTTTATGATTCCAGTTTGTGATAAATGATGTAAATCTACAGGCAACACTGACGTATCAATGCAGATCTGATGCAGCACATGCTGCACGTGTGTGCATGCACGCAGAGCAAATGGGTTAAAGTGGGCATTTCGAGTCAGATAAAAGACACTTTGTCAGATAAACTCTGCATCAGTGAAACGTAGACACACCCTCCTTGTTGTAGAGAAGTAAAAAACAAGTGTAACAACTAAAATGTAGGTTACAGTGTAACTGGATTTAACCTGTGTGACTATCAGACCCACAGCTAACTGGGCTTTTATCTAAAGATGTTTTATTCTTACTGATCACAGCTAGAGGTCACAGAACTTACATTTAAGTGCCACTGTTGACATTGTTAAATTATATTTGAACATCTTACATGTGTTTGTTTACTACATTTGCTTTTTGTCCTGCAGGATTCATGAAGCTTTGCTTTCTGTTTCCTCTCTGTGCAACAGTGAGGCCATCATTGTGTCAGTTTGTGTAAGCGTTGCATTTCTTCTGACTCTCTGAGACAAGGTCCCGTATGCCCCCCCAACAGCACATGGTTATGGCTGAAAGCTACCCGTGTATGCGTGTGAGCCAAGTTGAATAACACACCAGAGGATGCTTTTGACTCACACTGGATCACTAGGGAGAAGAAAATCCACTATCATGCAGACATACACTTAGATATACCATCATGTGGTAAAATCAGGAAAACATGTCACATCTTTTAGATCCATTATGCAAACTGAAGCTCACACACAAAGGAAAGTTATTTATAGATCCATGTTCATTAATATTTAAACTATTAGATCACTTTCATCTATCCTTAATTCAGTTTCATTACTCTTATTTATAGGGGATAAACAAGAGTGTCAATCAGGAAGGTTATTATCATAAAAGCTGTAAAGATTTCAAGATTACATTAACATAACATTAAGATATTTAATATCAAACAGTCTACTTTGACATTTTACATGTTATAAGCATTATTTACTTGCTTTAATAAGTATCAGATAAGACCTGGTAGTCCACGGCCTTGCTTTAACAGAGTATTAGTGCTATATGAAATGTGATCTGGGTTTAACATGCATCACATATAGCACAGTCATTCCTAATACTAATTAAAGCAAGTAAAAATTGTTTATAAAATATCAAAGCAGACTGTTTGATATTAAATCTCTTAACAGATTCTAAAATAGTATTTTTTCAAAAGCACACTTGTGTAAAATTATTTTTATGTATTATAGACTGTGGAGCATAAACAGTGAGCAATGCTAACGTTTGAGAAAATGTAGCTTTAGCTTCAGCCCTCCAGCTTACAGAGTGCATATCTAAAACAGTATTTAACTAATTCCCACTTAGAAATAAACCAGCTGTAGGATCAATAAAGTATCAGTAAGAGACAAGTCCCACATTTTAGCTCATGCTGCTAACGTTAGCCTAACTACCCATGTGTTTGATAAATGAAAAACAACCTTAATTGGATTAACATAATAAGCCACAAAAGGTTACTATTATTATTATTATTATTATTATTAATAAATTGGGTTGTTATTATTATTATTTTGTAAATGTAGCTGTCAGTTAATGATTAATCATTGTTGTTAGCTCTCTCATGGAGCTAGCATCAGCTTAATTAGCATCAGCCACTAAACCAAAACAAAAAAAAAGAGAATTTATGTTTAACTACTCTTATTTTGACTTTGCAACATTAGCAAGCATGCTATCGCTGCAAGTCCTGAAAGTCATTAAAAAATATTTCCCATCCCACAAATTTGTTTAGAAGTCTTTCTTTTCCGTGGTTATTTTGCCTCCTTGGTGTTATAAAGTATATTTCTAATATATTTTATACCTTCATACCAACGTCAGTTTAGTTTTCTATACAACAAGGTGCCCTGGTTATTGTTTTACTAGAGCAATTTAGGAATTTAATAATGAACAGATTGATTCATTCATGGTAAAGCGTAAGTAAACGAATGCTCTCATTTAAAAGCAGTAAGCTCTCTTTGGTTCTGCCACTCAGCTATAAATCAACCAGCAGTGAAATTGTTACGACCCGACAGTAAAACAAAATGTTCTGACTTTGCTTGTTCGGGATCAGATGAAAAAATAACAGAAACTTATAAAGATTTACTTTGTTTTTAAAGAGAAGTAATTATACGGTGTCCCGTGGGAAGATACTGCTTCTTCCTCTGTAAATGTAATGGTCAAAGTGGTATTTTCCTCAGAGACAAAGATAAACCAGTCATAACAGCACCAAGCTAATAGCATGTGCTACACTTGTTCTCCATTTTTAGCATGTAAATGCTTCTTTTTCCATCCTCCAGCTGGAATACACGCTACTAAATTCACCATCACAAAGCCCTCTAATGTTTTTATAGCAGAGAAACAATGAGACAATGTTGATGTGCAGTCATGCTGCTGCATCATGACACTGCATTCTGTCTGCATCCTGTTTATGACGTCAGGATTTGGTCATGTTGATGAAGCAGTACAGAAAACAATGTCATAGGTTTCACCTTATAATGTCCTGCTCACTGAAATGTGTAGTCGTATATTTATTAATTATAATGCGACTAAACCTGACTGCATGAATATTTTATACCAATATTTATTTACATTTTTGCAAATAAGTCAAAATGAATAAATAACAAATTTGACACAGAGAAGTGTATAAAACAGCAAATAAAATGTTCTTACTTAGTTTATCACAAATGGCCCTATAGAGGGAAACGACCATGTGTACAGCTTTCACATGATGGTGAATGCAGGGCTTGTTACCTACACATGACCTCAGGGATGATTTAAGTGTTTTATATTCTCATTGCTCCAAAAATGTCCCAAATCTTTTTCTTTTTTTTTCCATATGTGAACTATATGGGATTTTATTAAGACAGTTTGATGATGATTAAAGGGTTAAATGTTACAGGTTAACATAGTGATGGTTAACTTAGTCATCTAGATATTATTCGAGGTGGGATTCTAACACGTTAACTACAAAAATGACAAAAATTCAATGCATTAAAATGAATTTAACATGTTTGAACAAATGTTTTAATGCAGTTTAAGGCAGAATGTTTCTTACTGCACCGCTTCCAGGTACACTGGTTAAACTGGTGCACATGTAAGAGCTCAGCTATCAGACCTCTCTACAAACCTCCTTTGTTTACCTATAACAGCAAACTTTTAGTGACTTTGTGGTGTTATTGGAGCCTTTTGCTAACTGATGTGACTCAATAAGCATCGAGCATCTTCCAAAGGAACATGCAGCGCCCGGTTCCCAGCTGCAGGACATGAGCGCCTCTGCTCCACAACCAGCCTGGAAGTGAAATGTGAGAGGTTGCCACTGGTTGAACTGGTTTACTGCCAGATGTTAATGCCTTTTCATGAATGTGGATGAAGACCATAGCATACTGTCAGTGAACTGCAGAACAACTGGAGCTGGTTCTTATAACATGTTTTAGCTGTGCAGTCTTCAGAGACTCTTTCTCTACTGTTATTTTTAAAGAATGTAATTAAATGCATTTTCCAGGTGTTAGCAAAGTCCAACTTTACCATATTATCCTGTCTGTTATGTCATTTAGTCATCCACTATAATCCATTTCAAATAAAAAATGTTGAGATGAAAATATTCTAATTACTGGATGTTTGTATTACTCCAGTTGTTTGTACGTTATAGCTTTCCTCCTCTCTGCTATGGGTCTGTCTATGTCCTGCTGTGAGGCACAACCACAACACAACAGACCTTCTAAGAAGCTTCTCCAGTGACTTGTAGCAGATCCAGTCCTTGGTTAGAGATCATATGTTATTCATTATTGCATTATTTATGTACATGTAGCTCTGTGGTGTGTTTTTCTAACAGAAACTGCTCAGTGGAGTAAACAGGGAGGATTGTTCTGACTGAAGAATAAAACCAATGTTCAGGACTTTGTTACTGTTAAACATCTGTTACCACACCTGCAGCGCAGTACAATAGATCACTCTTATCTTTTTATTCAGTTCATTTTGTGCAAAAGTTTCTTCACCATCATGTTATTTCCCTCAGCACGTCCTCTCTGCCTCATTTTAAAATAAAACAGCATTATTTAAAACACTTCCAACTACAACAAAAGAGACAGAAAGTAAATGTTTAACTTAAATAATATGCATTTTCAACTCGGCTGATAGTCTTTGGTATTTAAGTATCAGCCGAGTTGATGCTCACACTGATGCTATAAATATCACATTCATGTAATGTTTTTTTAAATAACTGATCATGATTATAATCAGAATAAAGCAACAAAACGATTTATATAAATAAACTATAATTTAAGCTTTTTTTTTACATTGAAATACGATTTAAAAAAACTAACAAAAGTGAAACAACCTTTCATACAAACAACAGTCACAATAGTCCTAATGATGGAATAATAAACTATTAATGCAAACAAAACAAAGAAAAAAGCAACTTATCTAAATAACAAACTAAAATAATTTTGACAACATGTCAAATAAACAAGACATTTTGTTATTGTTTGCAAAATGTGTAGTTTTAACAACTAAATTGGATTAAAATCTAAGAACATTCTGTTGTTTATAAAGATCCACTTAAACAAAAACTAGTGTTTGAGGTTTACAACACTACTATGTAGTGATTTTATATGCTTTTATGTCAATTTCACACCTTTTCTTACAGGTCAGACATCCAGTTTGCTTTTTAAGTGTGTCATCCCTCATTCTGCTTCACCAGCACAGTAACGCCATGTGATCCAAACTCAGTACTGAGCTGATTTATACACATTTATGTACTATCTGACCATTATGTATCATTTTGTAGTCATCTGAAAACATTTTGGCTTTGGCATCATTTCGCTTTGCAGATTAAAATATTTAAGAGCCTGAAAATAATAAATGTTTTGTCCTGGGAGTAAAACTGTGGCTGAGATAATGCAGGGAATTAAAGATAAGTTGATGCGGAGGCTTGAGGAACTGTCCTCCGGTCAGACCTCCAGACAAACAGCGCATTGCTGAGCCGCAGCAGGGCCAGAAGGCCAGTGGCTGCAGGTTACCAGCTACCCAACATCAACTCCCTTGTGTCGTCAGATTGTGCAAAACCAGTCATAAATATGCACACAATCCGCATGCTGTGCCGCTCCGCACCGCAAACAGCGCTCATAAAGCGCAAACACCTTACTGCTTTTAGCATTTCTCATCAAATGCACGCGGGCATGCTCGTTTTTGTGCACCACTATCATATACCCATACAAACACCTCAACCCCTGTTCTGTCTTATGGCACATCCAGAAGGCTGCGTGTGAAGCAGGCACAGCGGCTCAAGGGCAAGCAGCGCCTCGGATTCCAGGCGCAACTCCCGTAAATGCCGCAATTAGCAGCCTGACAACATGCACACAAGCCAAATGTTCCGAAAGCTCACATGGAGATATTAAGAGGACTAAACAGGGGAATAAAGAGCCCGTCCTGCAGCGGCGGTGACATTCAGGCGCTGAACGAGAGGGAGATTATAGACTCGCCCGACATTTTGCGCCTGTTTTCTCCTCCTGCGGGAGGAAGAAGGAAACGCGGGGATGGTTTTGTTTCCACGGGGATAAAAACAGGACAGATCTCTTACCCGGGTCGCCATCTTCACGGTTGCAGTAGATCAGAGCTGAGGCTCGCTTCAATGATTCATAGGACGGCGGGGACGGTGGGATGAGCGGGTCCACGGCAGATGGTTTATAAGCTGCAGCGCATCCTGCTCTGATTGGCTGGCGCGAGCGGAAGCGGTGGGTGGGCTGGGTGGTGGGCTTCTCTCTGTCACTGTGTCACAACACTCACGTGGAAATTATGTGGAAGTGAGGAAGATTGCACTAATGCACAGCTTGGTGTTAGGGTGTTGTTGGAGCCTGAGAGGCTAAATCTAAACATGCGCGTGCAGATTCATTTCACCCAGTTAATCCTGTTTCAGTGCAAAATGGTAAATAAATCAGTGAATGTGTTCTATTTAACCGCATCACACTTTATAATTGCGCATGTTTAAGTATGCTTTGCGGGCTGCTGAGGTATCAGAGCGGAAGTTGCCTGTCAGCACCACGGACAGCGCCATGTAGGCCGCAATGGCGCCCCATGCGGCACCGCAACAATCCTGCGCACAGGACAAGCAGGATGCTCCACATCCAGCATGCAGAAAAGACTTAGATAGATAGATAGCTAGATAGATAGATAGATAGATAGATAGCTAGATAGATAGATAGATAGATAGATAGATAGATAGATAGATAGATAGAT
>JBAMHV010000022.1:5931210-5942781 GCA_037177535.1 Pseudomugil gertrudae
GATAGATAGATAGATAGATAGATGGATGGATGGATGGATGGATGGATGGATGGATGGATGGATGGATGGATGGATGGCAATGCAATCTCTTGGTTTCTCTTAGTTAGGTTATTGATTATGAATTGGCTCAAACTGATGTCTAATAAGCAACCTGAGATGACATTGTCGTGAAGTGGTGCTATACAAATAAAGTTGAATTGAATTGAATAAATGTCAGCCTGAGGGACAATCCAAGCACATCCGGAGCTCTGAGTGGAGGGGAAGATGATGTTCTACTGACAGACAAATCTAAAGAGGAATGTGGATTATTCACTAAGTCTAAGCAGAGGAGAGGTTGTGGGAAGAGGTCCTGAGCCTGTAGGGGGGCGAGAAGCTGGTCGGTACAGGAAGAAGATGTCGATACAGCAACATTAATACAAGCAACACAGAGGCGCAGGTTGGATTTCCTGAAAGGGAAGAGGGACAGTCTGTTGCTCCTACAAGTTCTTTAAAAAGAAGCCTCGATGAGGGAGAAAGAGGACTGACTGGACTTCACTCTGGGCTTCCCAGAATCTGATAACCAAAACACAACAAGTTGTCTTTGACTTCATGTTGTCTCCAACCAGTCTGTCCATTCTCCTCTGACATCTGCTGCTCACCAGATATTTTCTCCTCTTCTTTTCTGTAAACCCTAGACATGTTTTATTATTAATCAATAATACAGGCTGTTGCTTTTGACCAGGAGCAGCTCAAAATGACTGAGTCAGTGAAAAATAGTGCTGAGTCAGCATGCACCGATGGTTTGGGGCTTCTGTCATCAGAAGACCCTCTGTAGAACATCCTCCTTCATTAGAGGACATAAATGGCCCCCTTAATGTAGAATTTCCACCTCTGGTGTTACAGATGTGCTCACACATAAAAAAGTATGTGGTCACACAGATAAGTCATAACCTTCCTGCTCGCAGGACAGTGTCTCAGGTATTCACTTGGCTTCAGGTGAAGCCTACAAAGTCTCCACCTCATAACTCACAGGACCCAGAGTTGTGTCTAGTTTCCATCCACTGGTCTGACTGGAGGGCCAGGCTTTCCTCGCTCGGCCATTTGCTTGTCTAGGGGATCCAGAGGCATTCCCAGCTCAGCTGAGAGAGGTAGTCCCTCCAGGAGGTTTCCTCCCCACTGTATTACAGATACTAAGACATGGTTGGCTTTGTTTTGTTTGATCAGCACATGTAATTAAATTCTTCATATAATTTTACAATCTTAAAAATAAGTTTTAAAACATTATCCCCTCAATCACATCCACTTAGAGTCAAGGATAAGAAGCATTTGTGTGCAGAGAGCCAAACAGACATACTGTGATGGCTGGTTATGAGGTTTTCTCTTTAAAGGTTTTTACCTTAAAGCTTCATTTTAAGACTCTGCTGCCGTCCTGTGGTCCCGGAAATGAACAAAGCACTCCATACTTGTAAAGATTTTTATATAAAGTACCTGTAACAGTTGATCAAATGGTTCTTATTTCTCACATACATATTCATACATCCAAATTGCAGCATCAGCACTCTAGTAACACTAGTAGCCTTTTTGTTCAACAAAGATTCGTCTTTACACAACGAGTCACAAATGAAAGGAAGAAAAACCGTACCAACTCCATCATTGTTAAAAGCTTACACAATAGTTTTGTCTTGAACGTGTTGCAAGATCAAATATGGCACATGGTAATGACTTGATCAATGACGAGAGCATGAAGGAGGTGTTGTCAACCCATAGTTTCTCTCCGACTGGAAGGAAAGCTTCATTCAGTGGACAAATGTTGTATTCTCAGCTTCAGTTACTTGAATAAATGTCTTTGTAGCTGACAGGACTGGAGAAGTTGGATGCAAAAAGACAAATAAAACAAACAATGATGAATACTGAAAGATGTTTTTCCTTTGTTCACTCTCTTGACTGTAACGCTGTCACACACACCCACGTTTTGTGCCATGAGTGTGTATTCTCGAGGACAGAAATGACTGTCTAAAAAAATCTCCCCTTGTAGACTGATTGTTCAATCAAAGCTTAGCAGCTGGGAATTGGCACGACAAAGTCTGAAGAGCTTTAATTTCTTCATAATCTGAAAAGATGTTACTTTCAGCGTCTTTCTAAGCTGCAATAGAAACTAGCTAACTAGCTGCGTAACTGTTAGTATGTAGCATTATTTTCAGGAAAAGAAGCTAACTATTTAGCTATTAGTGGTTAGTTCTACTTTGTAGTATTTATATCTGTAATTAAACCTGAAAATCGTAGTTATCAGAGTTTAAATAAATTATTTCAGCTCTGTTCTATCATTTAATGGGTGAATTTATAGTATAGCGAAAGATGCTAGCATTAGCTCTCATAACATTTGCAGCAAACTGTTGTCTCAAAACAATAAAATAAAGTTCATATTGAATTGTTCCACATTTTTCAGTATCGCTGTTACAAGATGTAACTAACACCACATTACAAGAACAGACTTTCTTTATCATTCAGTGAAGATATTGATGTTTTACCAAGGACTGGCTAGCTGTCATTTAAATAACTTAATAACACCTATGTAACTGGGCTAGATGCTGCTATAGCTCCTTTCTGCCATATGCTCCAGAAACCTCTGCTAACACTGACTCATTTAATGTTGGTAGCTAACAGTAGTCTCAAAACATTAAAAAGTAGGGAATTAAATGTTGCCTGTTACTCCTTACTGTTGTTATAAGATCTAACTAGAAAACAACAGGCTGTTTCTTTTCATCATTCTGTGAAGATTTTACTTTTAGCCAAGTACTGCTTAGCATTAGCTTCAGTTTTTTAGCTTAATAATAGCTACGTAGCTATAAGCTAAATGCTGCTCTCAAAGTTTATATGGATGGTAGCTCTTTGGCCATATAGTGGCATTGTGTAAGTTAATGCAATAAAAACTGCTGCTAACATTTCCTCACGCGTTTGCACCTAATTAATCTCAAAACATTCAAACTGAAGGAATTAAATGCTAATTAATTGCCAACTGACATTTCTATTTCTTACCTTTATAATATCAGACTAAACTTGCACTACAGTGGCAAAACAAACTGTTTCCCTTCATCATTCAGTGAAAACATTGACTTTCTGAAGACTGCGTAGTTTAGCCTTAATTCTTTTTTTAAAGCTTAAAGTCACCGATGCAGGCATATGATTAGCAGCCCTTTTACCTAACTTATCTGGAATAAATACAAATTAAGCTTTTAATGGCACACTTGATGTGTTTATCTACTTCAAAACTCAAGCACAGTATGCAGAATACTGCACGTACCAGGAGAAAACAGAAAGCTGAATAAGTGCATCTAACTTTTACGAGGATCTATACCTTTAGATTTGCCTTTTATCCTCAGTCTGTGGATGCAGGGATGAAGCTAGTTACTGAATTTGGGATGTACAACAAATGAAGAAAGGAGGGGAAACAAAAGTTAAACAGTCATTTTAGAAAAGAAGAAGTGCTACTTGTCCGATCAATCAATCAGTAGGACGGACAGTTTACAAGCTTGTTTGCCATCAATTCATTCTTAATGTGCATAATTGTGTTAGGAGGTCTGACTCAGGATCAAGGCTACATGTTTTCTTCACAGAATGCTAGCTGCTGCAGCCAGTCAGATATCATTTCATCACAAGAAAATAACACCTGCATCACAAACAAACCCAATCTGGAATTAACACGTTTTTCACTGTTATTTTTACATTTCTGTGTGACTTTTTTGTGTTATCTAGAGGCAACTTTCATTTCAGCAAAGTTATTTTTCAAAATAATAAAACTGCTAACAGATAATTGAACTCTTCGGGTTTGCATGACGGATAAATAATGCAGTTACACATGAAACCTTGAGAAGAAGGTCTGTCCTTTCTGCTGCACATCTCTCATAAGCAACGCCATCAAAAAGCATATCCATAATTCTATTATAGTCTCTGTTGTTCAGCAGTCAGAGACTTTGCGCTGGCTCGTGGTTCTTTTTGTTTTTCATGAAATAATGAGTCTGATATGGCACATGATTTCCACCTGGTCTGAGAAGGCAGAAGTTAAAGAATCGGAGAGTCTATGGGCTTCGGTTAGACTCGGTGATGTGACATCATTGAGGTAAAGGGTCTCTCTCTGAGGGGAATTTCTAACCGGAAAAGACGTGACTGAACAAACCTTCGTACTGTCCTAATCTATCACTACCATCCATTAATGAGTGCTGAGTAAACTCTTAGCACCATCTAGAACTTAGAGGAGATCTTGGTGGAGTTTGGAGCCTTGCATCCTCTCTGTTCCTTCTCTCCTGAGAGATTCCTCGTGCTGTGTTGATGCCACATCACACAGTCTAACTTTCAGCAGTTCGGTGTGGAGATTTTCTCACTTCTTTTCTAAAATATTTTTCCTTTATAACATGAGTGTCCAACACAAAGCAGCATGCTAGGAAACCTATAGAAGCACACATGCATGGTGACCGCGAAAGCCATCAGGTTTCCTGTCCAAGGAGTTTCTAAATATGGGACAGCTGGATTGGACTGGACAGAACTGGTTCAAACCAGACTGGGTTAAGGAAGTGAGAGGGAGAATCTATGTCGCTTCTCCTGGTGAGCGGAGGAGATGCAGGCGCGAGTAAGGACTTGGAACAGCAGCGGAGGTCTCTGGAACCGGATTGCAAAAGCAGCATCAAAGCAGAAGGGGAGTATCTTCCAGACGCAGCCCTCCCATCCAATCGTATTTCACCCTGATTCTCATTGGCTAAAACAGATCATGTGATTTAAAGATGGCCCTCGTGACATCACAGGTCATCAGCAGGTGTTTCTTTCTGTCTTGCTCCATAGGTCAGCACCAGTATGGAGTATGTGGGTGGAGTAAAAGTGCTGGGTAAGAAACATAAAAACCGTCCCCATGTAAAATGTGCCCTGGAGAGGTCAGTATTGCATTTTCCCATGTTTCTTGTAAATGTAAACATCTCAAGGGAGGGCCTGCTTAATGCTTATTGATCTGTGCCGACGTTTCACACAGTTACCATTCAGGATCTCTAAGTGGTCTCCCCGAACCTGGAGGAGTTGCCTGGATGAACCTAAACGTTTCTTTACAGTACGTTACATAATGTGTGGGACGTTTAAACCACTACAGTACAATTTAACCGGGTTGCAGACTACGTGTAAATCCTCTGCTGATTCCAGCAGGATGCTGCTTATGTGAGCGCACTAAGCTCGGGCAGGACTATCGGCGTAGGATGTTAGAAAGTTGGTGTTCGTGTGCAGGAGTGTATGCATGTATATGCAGAGTACTGGTCTAAAGTCTGAGTTAAATAGCAAACTATGTCCAAACTTTTGGCTTGTACTCTACATAAATATGCCGCTTCGTATGTTCGTGTCTGGCGTCTCTGGCCCAGTGTGAAGGACTTTATTCTGTATCTAACTAAAACAGGGTTCAGCTTGATGCATGTCTCTCTGCCTGAGGCAACAGATTAACGTGGCAGATACCTCCAACTCTGCTGCTATAAACGGGATTGTATAACGACTTTAAAGCAGCCTGCCGGTCTCTGGGTTTTTATCAGAGCAGATCATGGCAGCTAATGTGGCTAATGGTGAAGACAGACCAACAGCCACACCGATTCGATCGCCCCATAGGCCAACTGATGCCTCCAGGCGAGACAGTGCAGAGCAGTAGCTGAAAACGTAATTGCCTCATTACCCACCTTATTTGATTTAAATGGAAGAAGTTTGTTCCTCTGAGCTACAAAATTTGGTTAATCATAAACCAGTAGAGACGCCAGACAACAGGTAGTGCTACACTGCTGTAAGGTAGTCTTCCTCACTGCAGCCTGTTAACTTTCTATCCTTCCTTACCCTCCCTGCTCCCTCTTATCGGTCAAGGCCAATGAGGAGTTTAGTTTTCTCCTCCTCTTTCTTACTCTCGTTCTTCAGGTCGGCGAACACCTGGGTGAAGAAGTGCGGGTCGGTGTTGATCTGCAGCATTTTGCCACTCATGCGGTTGATTATCTCCAGGCAGCGGTCCCAGAAGGCTTCCTTCTCCGCTTCAACCAGGAAGGGTTTCAGGGGGTAGGAGATCTCGTTGCCCATGTAGGAGTAGGACAGGTAGAGGCAGGTGAGCAGCGAGGCCTGCAGCTCGCGCTCCGATGCCACCTCAGCCGAGACCACGTCCCGGCACAGCATGTAGAGGAAGACCACATTGGCCGGAGTGATGAAGCCCTGATCCTGCCAGCCCTGCAGGAGGAGGGAGCGGTCCACGCTGCGCAGCCACAGCACGGGGTCGGTCGGGGACAGGCGCTTCAGCCTGTAACACCGACGGCACAGGAACTCGCCCAGGCTGCGCATCAGCTCACTGGTGGAGGCCTGCTCAGAAAAGGAGGATATGATGAAGGTTTTGGGTCATTTTGCTTCTTTATAATCACATTAAGCAGTAAGGGTTACCTGGACGATGACACGTTTTGGTGTGCCGGCAGCAGTGGAGGACTGGATTCCTGGTCCCGTGAGGGAATTCTTTTTGGCAACGACAGTCGCTACGTTTGCCAGGGTCTTGGAGTTTGGCAGGTGGGAGGAGGTAGTGATAGTGGCAGCTGAGGGGTCCTGGCTGGAGGAGAAGGACGAGAGATTAGCGCAGGACTGAGATTTCTTCAGCTTCAGGCTGTTGGAGACTGAGGTGGTGGTGGTGGCTCCATGACCATCCGGAGAACTCCCTTTCCCACCATCCCCTGCTTCAGACTGGAGCTTCTTGGAGCCTTTCCTTTTCGCCGACGCCGCCACGATGCGTTTCCATGGCAAAGCACTAATGATGGAAGGGCGCTTGAGGGACTTGGATGCAGCGGCTGCAGCATCCTTCGCATTCTTGCTGTTCTGAACAGCCGTGTAGTGACCCACGGTGGCCGGGCCATCCTCGAACAGCGCGGCCTTGCGGTAGCTAGGAGAGAGCGACAGCACGGTACCCATGATGTCTGATGAGCGTCAGCAGGAGGGCAGGATGGAGAGGGAAGTGGCTGGTGAATCTCTCTTTCAGAGGGCCAAAGTCTGGAGGCAACCTGTGAGCAAAGAAAAGTAGAGAAATGCTTTGATAACACTGTAAGGAAAACCAAACCGGTCACAAGGTTACAAGCAGCTTACGAAGCTTTTCTAAATGCACCGCATGGTCGTTCTCTGCAGACAGTTAGTGACAGCTGCCTGTGTTTGTGCTGAAAAGTGTGTTTTAATTTAATTCTACGTGGTTTAGCACCTCTTCTTCCCTCCTTTGTCACTATCCCATCTAACAGATGCACCAGAGGTGCTTCTAGAGGGGACTGCATTATCCATATTATTATCCCTATGAGGAAAACAGCATTTAGCCAGGTTGTGTTTTATTTTACAGCCTCACATCACTGGAACGTAGTGAGAGAGGCCCCTTTATTTTAGTGTTTTAAAATGAGAGCCAAAAAATGGCTTATTGAATCAGAAAAATGTGAGCATTGACAGTAGTATTGTTTCTTATCTGATACTTTTATACTGTAGTTTTTTTAATGATCATATTCAATTCAAACTGATATGTATGTGAATTTTTATATGGACTGATGCTTTTAGTGTGTCTATTACCATCTGGCAGGGGGACTGCAGATGAAAGCTAGCCTTCTGGCTAATTCGGGTGAATTTACATACTTATGATGTTCATTAATTACACTGTTTCACTGAAAACTAAACTAAATAAATAAATAAATAATAACTTTTAATGCTTTCTGTCAACAGATGGAGTTTTCATCTCCTGTTCAATCCAGCAGATTCACTGAAATAAAGCTTAGATACAGAGTGGAATACTGTGTGTCTGTCTGTCTGTGTGTGTGTGTGTGTGTGTGTGTGTGTGTGTGTGTCTGTGTGTTTATTTAATCTAGAAAAGATGACTGAACCAGGATGATGAACTGTCTCATTGTGTGAAAGAGAAAGAGAAAGAATACATTCTGTTTGTAGACATTCACCCAAAAGCTCTGCACATATTTTCAGAAAATGCAGCTAAACAGACCCAAACCGGACCCGGAACGACCCAAAGTGGACCCATACAGACCCAAACAGACCCAAAGCGGATCCATACAGACCCAAAGCGGACCCAGACAGACCCAAAGTGGACCCAGACAGACCCAAAGTGGACCCAAACAGACCCAAAGCGGACCCAGACAGACCCAAAGTGGACCCAGACAGACCCAAAGCGGATCCAGAACGACCCAAAGCGGATCCATACAGACCTTAACAGACCCAAACAGACCCAAACAGACCCAAACAGACCCAAAGCGGACCCAAAGCGGATCCAAACAGACCCAAACAGACCCAAAGCGGATCCATACAGACCCAAACAGACCCAAAGCGGATCCATACAGACCCAAACAGACCCAAACAGACCCAAAGCGGATCCAGAACGACCCAAAGTGGACCCATACAGACCCAAACAGACCCAAAGCGGACCCAAAGCGGATCCATACAGACCCTAACAGACCCAAAGCGGACCCAGACAGACCCAAAGCGGATCCATACAGACCCTAACAGACCCAAAGCGGATCCATACAGACCCTAAGGTTCATGTGTGCTTCAGGATCTCAGTATAAACGTCTACTTCCACCATGAGGTTGTGTTTGACATCTTTTGTCTGTTATTGGACTGATGTGATTTTTGTCTGAATGTTTTCTGGTCTGACTTAAACGTTAGGAATGATCTGGGAGTGCATGTGGACTGTTGTGAGAAAGAGCCGTGGTACATGTGTGAGGTCGACCTCTCATACAGAATGAGAATATGTTGTTTATAAATAATCAACAATACTGTTTGCAGATTAGTTAGACGTTCATATTATTTAAAAACAAGATAAAAGTCTTAACAGTCAAAAAAAAGTCACAAAATAAACATTTTATGAAGGAACAGGCCAGTGTTTCAGTCTGCATGCAGAACGTTGTTTATATGTGATGTGGTTTTTTTTTTTACTGTTGAAGTAAAAACACAAGCGAAGAACTATATTGTTATACATTTATACATATTGTTTTATATTATTTAAAATGTTAAAGGAATGTTTGATTATCAGTGAAATAATGCATCAATATAAACTGAATGTAAAACAGGGTGGAGGTCTGCTCTCTTTCTCTGTCACAGTAAAACACAATAAAATAGAGAATAAAAGTGTGTTTCGATCCTGGCCTCTTTATTTTCCCCTCTGGCAGAGGGCAGAGGACATGGGGTCAACCTTAATCCCATTTAGTGTCTAAACCAAATATTTTATCATTATAATGACTGAGATGAATGTGTCTTCATGAAATAATATTTGATTGTTGAAACAAATGATCGATGCCTCCTGGATCAGTTTGGTTGGCTTGCTGATAATATGATGGTTTGCTTCCCCAAATAATCAGTAACTTTATGAGACAAGAAAGGGAAAAAAAACATGTTTAAAGGACAGTAAGGGTCTTAAGCTACACCTGCAGTTCAAAGATTTCATCATGATTGATTAAACTGATCAGAAAGATGCTTTTATGGGTCTGAGGAAGCTTCATTCAGAAAGTTAAGAAGAAGGAGGAGAAAACTTATATTTGTGCCGTTATTTTCTACGTTCTCTCAAAGAAAAACTTTATATTTTACTCGTAATTTTCCCAGAAATTGAGTCTTTTATTTATAAATGTTTCATTTGATCAGATCTGTATGTGAGCATGCAAACTGTTGAATGCTGACGCGTTTATCTCCGCGCAACATAAACACCACAATAAACAACTGGTTTCCATCTTAGAGGTCAAGTCCGCACACCGCAGCGCACCTCATGTCGCATATGAGGCAGCGCTGTTTGCGTCGCGCGGCTCTGCCCGCATTATATAAGAAGCAAGAAAAGGCCTCAGAGGTGCAGAAGAAATGTGTGCAAGCCTCCATCTTAGCTTCAAAATGGAAGCTTTGAATCCACCCCCCCCTCCCAGACATGATAGTCTCAGGAAACCATCGGCGCTTTTAACGCCTCGGTGGCGCAAACATCCCAAAATGACGCTGCGGCGTTTTGCGGTTGAGCAACAGGACATGAGAGACCCAGACTGAGGCTGTTGTTGGCTTTTTTAGAGGTGTTGGCACATGCATCTTCCCTCCGTGTTTTCCTACCTTCTAATTAATCCTCTGCTCTGGAGACATCCATGAATCCCACCCTGACCACCGCCTCCTGGATGGGCAAACTGCGCCGTTCAGCCCGGGGATCCAGCGACACCAGCCTGCTCTCCGGGTCCAGGGCGTGAAAATGCTTCAGTCCTGGATAATAACCTGTGAAGCCCCCCTTTCACACAGCGTTTCTCCCGGGGGTCTTTTTGGTTCCTAAGCCTTCATGTATCAGGGGTCCCTCACCCGCCGACCTGGACACTGATGCAGCGGAGAATAAACGCTTCACTCCTTCGCTTGGAGCGAGGGGAAAGATGTCTTCCATTGACGGTGGTGGCTGTTGATGTCCCGCTACGATGCGCACAGATCGTCCAAAGCACCAGATCAAATAAATAACACAACAGGTCCTGGTTTAAAAGGCTAAACCGAGCAAAAAGAGATGGGGAGGGGTGATAAATCCCCCACTGTGAGATCCAAAAATAGATGTCAGCTTATTCTCTTATCCATGCAGACCTGGCGTAGAGAGGCAGTTGCTTGGATGCGGACATCTGCAACTATTCGGGTTGGATGTGGGAGAGATTTGACGCCCTCCTATTGGCTGCGGTAGGGATGCTGCTGCCTCCGCTGATGCTGCAGGCGCGCGCCTGCCGCAGCCGCGTCGCTGAAGTCATTGGCCGCCGGTTGGCTCCAGCCTATCGCGGGGTTCGCTGTCCGAGGTGCTGAACGAGCCGCCCAAACCAGTCAGAGCTGCTGCTTTTAGCGGGGGAGGCTGCTGATGAGGAGTAGAGCTGTGGGTTTTATGAATCAGCTCAAGCAAAGCACTGACACCTAAATCTGCCCAGAGACCTTCATCCTCCTTTTTTCATCAGCGTGAAAGACTAATTGATACTTTTAGTTTTTCAACCAAAATCCAATAAAAGAAAATTACACAGAAAACAATAAATTCAGAAAAACATCTTTACAATTACATTTAATTCAGACACACTAATTTGGGGATTATATGTCGGATCATATTAACCCAGAAAGAACAATTATTTCCCTGCTGATTCTGCACAAAACCTGTTTGCTTCCATTTCTTCACTGGTTGTCTTTCCTCTGAAAAATAATGTAATAATAAAGGGGATTGAAGGGGATTGGCTGGAGCACATGCCCATTATGCTCTATTTTTCAGATCAGCAAGACAAGATATCAAATAAAGAATGAAAAGTCATGAATCATAAAATAACTTGCATAACATTTTTTGGCTAAATAAATAAATTATAGTTTTCATTTATATATTTTTACAGTACTCTACTTTTATACATATTTTTAAATAAAGAAAGTAAAATGCATCGTTTTCTGTCATTATCACAGCTATTCCACACACACACACACACACACCCACACACACACACACACACACACACACACACCTCTGTCTGTTCCTCTTAAAGGAGAACTTTGCTTTTTTTTAACCTGGGGTCTGTTGTCATCTTTCCTTCCATACATGTGAGTGATGTA
>JBAMHV010000022.1:5950436-5962913 GCA_037177535.1 Pseudomugil gertrudae
TCCCACATTAGAGGATCACGACTTGTAATGGAAAAGCAATCCAGTACAATATAGTACTGCCCGGGCCGGTAGAGTCGGGTCGCGCAGGCACTGATGGAAAAGCTCCTTAACAGACAGACTCATTTAGTTACATTAACGAAAAGCACACAGGTGTTATATCAACACACTCCCCCTTACTGGTCAGTCAATTTCACACTGTCTGCACATTTCATGTAAATACATAATTTTATTTTATATATATACATTTTTCTTTCTTCCTATTTAAATAGTTTTTCAGTCTTTATGTTATTTGTTCAGTGTTTGCTTGTGTTCATATTTCATATGTTTCATATTTATTTATGTAATTTATGTAGACACTGGCAAATCAAGTCAAATTCCTGGTAATGACAATTACTTGGCAATAAACCTGATTCTGATAGTATCACAAAGCAAACAAAAGTCCGAGCTAAAAGTAACCATCAGGAAAAAAAGTAGTCATTGTAACCATAGTTATTAACCTAACATGCATGTGTTGTGGGTGGGAGGAAGCCAGAGAACCCGGAGAGAACCCACGCATACATGGGGAGAACATGTAAACTCCACACAGAAAGGACACTAGACAACCCTCCCAGTCTGGGCTCGAACCAGCAAACCACTGCTCCACCATGCTGCCCAATCAATAAGGAGAGAAAGTTTGTAACAAAGCCAGTCAGGGAGTAGAAGGGACAGACAGACGGAGACGTTTACAAGCTGGAAGTAATTATTAAAAACGGATCAATCAGTGTGATTGGATGTTCAGTAAGATCAAACTCATATTTTCTCATATAGACTGTAAAACCGTAGAAGTGATCCACATCTGGTGTAAACCACTCGTATGAGGCGACCTCATTGGCTAATATCGGATATGTTTATGTTTCTGTCGTCCTTAGCAACGAAACGTTACTCCGGAGGTCCTGCAGCGTCTTCTGGAGTCCCGGGTGTCTGAGCACATGGAGGAGTGTCTGCACAACCCCGTTTTCTCTGTAGCTGCCAACACCGAACCCCAAAGCTCTTCCAGCCTGATCATAAGCTGTGCGGTACGTCGACAGGCACACACACACACACACACACACCACACACACACACACACGCGCACACACACACACACACACACACATACACACACCCCCATGTGCTTTCCAGGAGAAGTTGCATGTGCAGGAAGCAAATGGCTCATTCGGTTATGATGTTTCACATAGTAAATATGAACCTTTTATTTGTCTTTTCAGGTGTGTGACTACCTGTCCATTGTCCTGTGAGCCCATCGGGACTGCTTCCATTTGGGCTGCTTCTGTATAAATTGTGAAATAAAATGAGTTTTTTTCTTCTATGATGTCTGAATGCTCTCGATTCCTTCACTGCGTGCGTCCAGCATCATCTCTGGAGGGTCAAATGACGTCTCCAAGTCGCAGAAACCTGATCGCTGTGCTTCTGAGGGTGAAGACGGACACCGCTGTGTGACTCTGTGGCCACTGGGGTTTTTATTTATGGAGTGTGAGCTGAGTCTCATTGAGCCTCTGCAGTCTGCAACGTGGACTCGTGAAACCAGAATACAAGCAAAGTTCCAGGGAAAGAAAATGACTGAATACCTGTTGGTTTCCATGGAAATGATGCACTCTTTGCTTCTCTGCCTCACTGCTGACTTCTTGCACAATGAAATGACAGAATTTCTGCTGATATGGATGTTCCCCCGTGTTAGTGTGGGTTCTCTCCAGGTACTCCGGATTCCTCCCATAGTCCAAAGACATGCACCTTGGGGATAGGCTGATTGGAGAGACTAACATGCCCATAGGAATGTGTGTGTGCATGGTTGTTTGTCTGTGTGTGTGTTGGTCCTGTGATGGACTGGCGACCTGTCCAGGGTGTGCCCCGCCTCTCGCCCGATGTCAGCTGGGATTGGCTCCAGCACCCCTGCGATCCCGTTCAGGGAGAAGCGGTAGAAAATGGATGGATGGATTACCTTTGTCCCAGATCAGAGATGGAAATGTGTTTGACACGGCAAGGAGAGCTCGAGCTAAATCAATGATTGCCTGCTGATAGTTGATCAGTGGTGTTTTCATCTGAGGATTTTTCACATAACACACACACTCACATATATGTGTATATAAGAAGCTTTACTGGTGGGTGCAGCTGTGTGGAGTTTAAGAAGCCAACAAAGTAGGAGATGCTGTTTTGAAAGAAAATTATGTTTTATTTACACAACTTTCTAGTTTATTGAGTCATTTCCATTCTCACATTTCCTGGAACTGCATTAATGCAAGTATATTTGCTTTACAGGGGTAAGGTCCACTGATTCATCAATATATCACAAAAAATACCACATTTATAATAAATTATGATAATAATTGGGGCTGTAGGAACAGTCTAAAAACAGTTTAAGGAGATGTTGTATCTTTGATCAAATGTATGTCAAGTTTTTACACAGACTGGTATTACACAGAAGAGAGAAACTTAAACCATTTAAACCATTTAAATCTTAGTCTTCAGTCAGTTTGAGAGAAAGCAACAGAATAAGTTTGCTCTCGTGTATCCTTTACTCCCGTACTGTACGATGTGGACACATGCAGTTAAGCTCATTTTTTCTTTTTCTTATCTCTCACGCGCTCTGTATTTAAACCATAGCTACCAGTAAACCTGAGAGAAAGCAACAGAAACATTTTTTACACTCTCCTGTGGGAGGTGGTGAAAAAACTACATGCAGTACTACACGCCACCTGCGGGTGGCGACATCGTTCCGACCACGGGAACCACCTACCCGGAAAACAACCAAGCAGAGAGAGCGGAGGACGGCAGCGGAAAGATGGCAGCCGCGGCTGTGGCTGAGTTTCAGAGAGCCCAGTCTCTTCTTGGAACTGACAGGAATGCCTCCATCGATATACTACATTCAATAGGTAAATATATCGGACACAGCACGGTACTGATAGAGGAGTAATTTCACCCTTAGACATGCGGTCTGCACTTTTCTCTGTAAGTCGTGAAGCTATTGACTTAGCCAGCCTTGCTAGCTAGCAGTAAGGCTGCTAGCAAAGTGCCGTCCGTCTTTTTCTCCCTGCTTGCACAGTGAGTCAGCAGCAGTTGTGTAGCCGGCTAACAAGATACCGGCTAGCTTATCAAACAGCTAATGCTAGCTAGCATTTCTCATTCATTTGGTAGGAGCTTCGTGGCAGCTGGCTAGTTAACATTAGCGTTGTTAGCAGCTACTCCGCGTCTTGTCAAATGTCAGGCCGACAAGGAAATTACTGTAAACTGAGTTAGCTGTCAAACATCACTCAACATTAGTCACAACTTTACGCATATTCTAATGGCACATTTCTTGTGTATTAAAACGTTGGTGTATAGCTGTCATCTTTTGTTATTGTCTAATGAGACTCTTGATATCTCGCTGCTTTATTAGCCGCTTTGGCTGTTTGCCATCCTACCCAGAACACGCCATAATTTCATGTAGCAGATCTGTACCATCAGCAGTTTCACTGCTTTGGGGTTTCATGTTAAAACGGATTAGATTGCATGGTTAAACTCTGGTGTTTGTGTTGTAGTGAAGCGAGACATCCAGGACAGCGATGAGGAGGCTGTGCGTGTCAAAGAGCAGAGCATCCTGGAGCTGGGTGGGCTGCTGGCGAAGACTGGACAAGCTGCAGGTAAACACCGTGTTTCCACAAAGTTTAGCACCAAGGACGCGTAAAAGAGCTGAGTACGCTTTAAAAGGCAGATAGTATGAAGTTAGTTTGCTAAAGTGTTGCTGAAACAGCAGCTGTTTCCACACTCATGCTCAGATTTCAGAGTTTTGGTAGGAAAACGGTAGCAGGTCATGACCTTTTTAAAGATCAGGCTGCTTTTGAATAAAACTTGGGACATTTATGACTTTTTTCTCAAAGTTTGAGCTGCCCTTGCTGACTAAGTTGTTGCCGTCTTACATTTAAACTGCTGGAAATACTGTTTATGTAGAAATCCTGCTCAGACTCGTACATGGACAGAGACAAGCTAAGTGTCTGCCTCTAATTGAATGTTTTTTTTCTAAATGTCCTCCTCCTTCAGAGCTTGGAGGCCTGCTGAAGTATGTACGTCCTTTCCTCAACTCCATCTCCAAGGCCAAGGCTGCCCGGCTGGTCCGCTCCCTGCTGGACTTGTTCCTGGACATGGAAGCGGCCACCGGTCAGGAGGTGGACCTGTGCTTGGAGTGCATAGAGTGGGCCAAAGCTGAGAAGAGGACTTTCCTGAGACAGGCACTGGAGGTGAGAGTTACTGTTTATTCTCATCCCTGAAAGCTTTTTCCAACATTTCAGCCTCTTTCATTGTTGCATTGCAGCAGCTGAAACCGTAGCTGACAGAGTTTTATTTACTGTACACTTCAGATGCATCAGAACAAACATGAATCTGTGGTCAGTCAATGTGTGTTCAGCTCACTTCCAGTATCATCAGGTAGTTTCTTCACTCCTGTGCTGATGGTATTGTCTCTTTTTAAGAAGAGCTCTTCATAGTCGCGGTAGTCTTACCAGCTTCACCTGACGGAGGTTTGACTGTGTTATTTAGGAGGTTCCACCCTGAACTTTTTATCTTTGTCTCTGGATGTGTCTCGTACTTAAATCTCCGAGCATCACAGCGTAGTAATAATGAAGCTTTTGCTGACATTTGGCAGTTTAGTGAAGTGACACCACCGTGTGGTGATATCATCTTATTACCACCCGGTACCACTGGGTAAGGTGTACATCAGATGCATAAACGGTTTCATTTCTGACAACTGAAGGACTATTGGACAATTTAAAATTGATAACCCATCTGTAGTGGGAACGAGATGAGACGGGTCTTCTGAACTTCATCCATCAGGTCCCAGCTCCGTACTGTGTGCATAAACCTGGGAGAACTTGTTTCTGCTCGTAGCAACATGTTCAATATTAATGTTTCTAATAGTGTTAACACACAGTTCCACTCATATGTTTTTAGAGAACATGAATGACATAAAAACCTCTTTCACTGATACTTTGTGCTCACATGAAGCCATTTATTATCAGAGTTTACACTTTTTAAATCAGAATAACAAACTGTACAAATGACTCTGATGAAAAGTTTACATACCTTTGAGCCTTTAGCCTGATAACATGCACACAAGTTAAAAATGAAACCATCCACACTGTGATGCTTGTATCAGTGAGACTCTGGCCTCCTGACAGACCCTCACACTGACCTCTGGATTCTGAGTCATGAGGAAAGCAGAAGCATTGTGAAAAGGTCTCTGAAGTGCATACAACAGGAAAGGTAGATGAGAAGATATCCGAAGGAACCGAGAATGCCAATCAGCAGTTAGGATGTTCAAACCCTCATTAAGACGTGGAAAAGATATTCTGCTGAAACCAAACCACGATCAGGTCGACCACCTGTCGCCTCAACCATCAGATGCAAAGAAAAAGCCACAGACGGTTTCTGCTGAAACAATAAGATGCACAATGAGGAGGCACCTGCAGATAAACGGGCTGCATGGTGGAGACGCCAGAAAAAGTCACGCGTCCAGCACAGAGACGTCTCACCACTTCTGCAACTAAATCATGTGGAGCAACGAGACCAAAGAGGAACTTTGTGGCCACAACCATAAACGTTACATGTAGAGAGGAGTCAGCGTGATGAACGCTGCACCAGTCCTGCTGGGAGACATGGAGCGCTGATGGTTTGGGATGTGTGAGCTACAAAGACACACTGATGGCAAGATGAATGCAGCATGTTATCAATAAATACTGGAGTAAATTTATGCACATGGGACGTATATTCCAGTACGATACGGGTGTCATGTCCGCCGTCAGCAAATTTAAGAGGCTTTCAGGTAAAAATGAGTCAGAATGAATATTTTCATGTAAACTCGAAGGAGAAAACTTAGTTCTGAATAATAAAAACACATAATAATACCCAATGAGCCTCTCTGAGGAGATCACAAGCTGCAGTTCAAACAACCCAAAAGGAAATGCAGGGAGAATGAGCATCTTCATCATTAGACACAACAAGAGCCTCATCCACACAGCCTCCATGCTGCCACTGGTGTTAAAGGGAAACTTCTGATCAGGTTATAAACACTGATAATAAACTGCTTCACCCGAGCACCACGAGGGAAAGAAGAGTTTTGTCTTATTGTTCATATTCCCAGAAAAAAAATCATAAATTCTACACGTGTGTGTAAACGTATGAACACAACATGGGTAGATTAACGTAGGGCTGGAGATAACTAGAGGTGGAAATGAGCCGCTTGGTGGAGCTCTGGGTGCTTTTCTAGTCCAGATGAGTGTAGAAAAGTCTTTAAATTCTTATTATTTCTTCTGAAACATCCATGAAACGAGAAGCTGTCCAGCATCAGGCTGTCTAACCACAACTGTGGGAAAAAAGATGATCTCACTGCTGCAGGAGCTTTAAAAGACACCAGAGAGCTACAAACTAAATCCTCATGATACCGCAGAGTGTAAACATCATTTATACATATATGATGTTTTATAAATCACACACACTGCAGTAACACATGTTCTCCTTTCAGGCTCGACTCATCTCGCTGTATTTTGACACTAAATGCTACCAGGAGGCTCTGCAGCTCGGTCAGTAAAACGTCTGTTCGCTTATGAACGTGTTGTGGCCTCCTCGCCTACACCTCCTGCCTTCCTTCCTCCTCCAGGCTCCCAGTTACTGCAGGAGCTCAAGAAGATGGACGACAAGGCCCTGCTGGTGGAGGTCCAGCTGCTGGAGAGCAAGACGTACCATGCGCTCAGTAACCTGCCTAAGGCCCGAGCTGCTCTCACCTCTGCTCGGACAACCGCCAACGCCATCTACTGTCCCCCCAAACTACAAGCAGCTCTGGACATGCAGTCAGGTAAAGTCCAGACCTCTAACTCTCTCAGCTCATGCCAACATGTCGATTGACTTGAAGCTGATTTTTGATTGGACGTTTGGTGACAGGGATCATTCACGCTGCGGAGGAGAAAGACTGGAAGACGGCATACTCCTACTTCTACGAGGCATTCGAGGGCTACGACTCCATTGACAGCCCCCGAGCCATCACTGCTCTCAAATACATGCTGCTCTGCAAAATCATGCTCAATGCGTAAGTGGTTGTTTTCCTAAATGTAAAGTTTTACTGGGAGAGAGTCCACACTGAGAGTTTTCCTGCTGTGTGTGATGCATGTCTGCAGGCCAGAGGATGTTCAGGCTCTCATCAGCGGCAAGCTAGCGCTGCGGTACGCCGGCAGACAGGTATCGCTGCATTCCAGCTTCTCATGGTACCCAGTCAGTAGAAGTTATCACACCTGCGCTGCAGGGCTGAAATGTTTGTGTCTTCTCCTATAAACGTGTTCATTCTCCTCATTTTCGTTCAGACAGACTCCCTGAAATGTGTCGCACAAGCCAGCAAGAACCGGTCGCTCTCCGATTTTGAAAAGGTTTGTTTCCTGTTTAAACTCTGAGCACTCGTTTTTCTGCACGTCCTTCACACGTCAAGCTCCCGGGCCGCTTCAGAACATTGATGTTGTGCTTCAGCCAGTGACTTTTTACAGTCGTATCTTTGTTGTTCATGTTTTCTGTCCTCTACTGATACGTTTTACATCTTAAATACTCTAACATGTTTTTGTAAACACTGTTGCATACCAATAACATCAGACCTGCTCACAGCTACCAAACATACATTCACACTGTATGCTCGAGTAGAGGCACATCCATGTATTTTCCATGGGTGTAGGACCAGGGGCACCAAGAGGCAGAGTCAGTCTGTGCTAATGTGTCCCACACAGAGCTGAGAAAAACCTTCTCACCACAGAGTGGTGTAAAACACGAGTTTGGATTCAGGCCGCCAGCTTTCCATGGAGTTTCTGTTCCACCGTGTTGACACAGATGTCTGTAATCAGCTACGTCTCTGCTTTCATATGACACCTTACTTGTGTGGGGGAATTAAAGTGTTGAACAGAGTCTGGTTTGGAGGCCAGTGTTTGGTAGAGCTGACTCCTCCTGAGTGTGTGTGCATCCTCTTCTGGATGGAAGGATCTCATGCTGTGATCTCCTCCCAGGGGTTGATAAAGAGGTTGAATAGTGTGAGGGAAACATCAGAAAATGTATTTAGGATTTTCCAGCTAAAGATCCCGAGTTGGTAAATATGAAAGGGGTTTAATACGCTTTTAAACAAACCTGTTCTCTTCAACCTTTAAAGGCTCTGACAGAGTACAAAGCAGAGCTGAGGGATGACCCCATCATCAGCACTCACCTGACCAAGCTGTACGACAACCTGCTGGAGCAGAACCTCATCAGGGTCATTGAGCCTTTCTCCAGGGTCCAGGTAATCCTCCTCCATGTTCTTTACACCCAGAAGTTTCTAAATGAAACGCTGATGTTTGTGTGTTTTCTGTAACAGATTGCACACATCTCCTCCCTAATTAAACTCCCGAAGGTAAGCGGCTTGTTTCCTTTACACACTGTTTTATTTAGACCTTCTGGTCTTTGCTATGAAAACGACTACAGTGAGTTTGTGTGTCCTCGCAGCGAGACGTGGAGAGGAAATTATCTCAGATGATTCTGGATAAGAAGTTTCATGGTAAGTGTTTAAGGTGATTTCTCAGTAAACACTGTTTGCTGTAAACACTTCACTAAGAGGCTGCTGTTCCCTTCCTGTAAACACGTGCTGTTACAGTCTACAACTCTGATCGGTTTCTTTGCCCTCCTGCTGTCTGCCAGGTATTTTGGACCAAGGTGAAGGCGTGCTGATTGTGTTTGAGGAGCCGGTGGTGGACAAGACGTACGAGGCGGCCCTGGAGACCATACAGAACATGAGCAAAGTGGTGGACTCGCTTTACAACAAAGCGAAGAAGCTCACATAAGGTCAGCTCATGATGTATTGCATGGATGAAATTTACTAAAGATAAATGTCTGAGCCTGTTTTTCCTTCAGGTCTGCCTTCAGTTATCTCACCAGATAACTGGCCTCATATTTGTTTTGCTCTTTGTGCTGCTTTGATTCGTAGTTCAACGACATTTTAGAAACATTTTGCTCCATATTAACGAGAAGCATCACACACATCCGTAATGAGAGTCTCCTGTCCCACCGCATCTGTAATAAGAATAGGGCTGGTTATGGATGAACACATTTTAATATCAATACGATATTTCAACACCAGATTCATAAAATCTGTTTTAACAAAAACAAAATGACACATTATCAACAAATGTTGTTTTACTTTTCAGCTTTAACATTCTTACACTCAGTTTTCTAACATACATCTGAACAGCTGCAAATAAGTGAAACCTTCCTAAATTTACACTGGAGTACAAAACATGGTATTATTACTGCTTACTGTAAAAGTTAAACAACGATTACTTCCTTCCACTGTGGAAAAAGGCAACACATTTCACCAATAAAGTCTGTAACTTCCTCGTGAAGCTCTTATTCTTTAGACGTCTGCTGTTTTTCAGCCAGTATGAAGGAATTCACACTGACTGGTCTTATTGTCCTCCCATCATGGTGAACACCATCAGACTGTGAGGAGAAGATAAACATTGAATGAACAACCAGCCGATCCAGTAACCACGTATAAAGAAGCTAATATCAGTTACTGTCGTTCATTTGTTAGCTCTGATACCGCTAGCTATGAGCTAAAGCTACACAGCAACATCTCCAGTTAAAAACAAAGTTAACCACATTTTCTAAATGTAAACCTACTCTCACTCTTCCTGCAGTCGAACACGGAGCAACTTTCTGGCCTTATATTGATCACGTTGGTCGTGTTCTTCATACTTTTTGCTAATAGCGCGCAGTTGGAAACTACCATGATAAAATGGAGCCACACCTTTGACCTCGGAGGCATTTTCCCCTCTTTGATAACACAGTTCACATCATAACACACGTTAGTGGGCGTAACCACACAGGTATTTTCTCTGCAACATTACAGCCAATCATCGGCAGCATTATCAGAGCTGGTTCCTGTTATTAGTCCTAAAGGTATCGAAACCTGGTACCGAAAAACACGTCATACTGCCATACCGGGTGGTACCGAACTATTTTGAACGATATATAAAAGTAAAGAAGTTTTATACCCTAAATTAAGAATCTCCTGTTCCTCCACCTCCATGATGAGACATTTCTGCATGTAAACATGTGTTATCCTGACC
The DNA here is from genome assembly GCA_037177535.1 of Pseudomugil gertrudae. Taxonomy (NCBI): domain Eukaryota; kingdom Metazoa; phylum Chordata; class Actinopteri; order Atheriniformes; family Pseudomugilidae; genus Pseudomugil; species Pseudomugil gertrudae. The sequence goes on from JBAMHV010000022.1 coordinate 5,960,573, forward strand.
ACACACAAACATCACAGCTGGTTTATGTGAACTTTTCACAACAAACTGGATGAAATCTGAGACGGCTTTATGCAAAGCCTCAGCAGCAGAGAGCCTCTTTTTAACATGATGATCTTCCTTTTCTCCATTTCTCTCCTCCTCAGAGAGAACGCTACCCTCTGTCGTCCTGTTCGGGGTGACGTAGGCCAGTCAGATCTGTTGATCGCTCACCTGTCTGGGAAGGACGAGGGGAGGAGGATGAGGAGACTGCAACAACCCAGCAAGCAAATAAACAAGCTCAGTCCAAACGAAGCCCGATAATTCTGACTGGGTGGACTCTGCTCCTCTCTCCTCCATCAGCCCTTGCTCTCCTCCCTCCTTCCTGTCACTGTCTCTTCCCTCTAATCTAATTGGGGCTGATCAGACACAGTGCCCCCCCCCTCATAATGGACCAATCCCGGCACTGCACCCCTTTTTTCTTCCTCTGCTGTTTCTACTGTATGTAAAGCAAAAAATGGACAAGCCTCCTTTTTCCCCTTTTTTTGTTTTTCTGCGCTGGCCATCAGGGAATCTTGTAAGATAATAAAGAAGACATATACAGTACTTATACATACATGTATCATAAATAAACCGAGGAAGTGGAGTGTTCTCAGAGCAGGGTGAAGTCTGGTTGGTTGGTTTGTATCTTTATGTCCAGTTTTACCAGCCCTGAAACTGAATGTTTGCATTTTTCTGCCGTTGTACTGAGAGGCCACACACACATGAACACACAAGCAACATAAAAAGATGAAGCTGCAGGGCATCAGAACAACCCCTCATCTCCCCTCACATCTTCCACAGGCATCCTGGGAACATGGACCACACAGGGAACTAAGCCTTTGTCCATCTGGGACCACAAGACTCTCCTCCCTCTTTGGTTCCCCTACCTGTTTGTATATAACATTGCCAAGCGCCTCCGTTCATCCAAGGCCTCATGTACTCACACTGTCCCCTTTTTTATAAGCGTAGGAACAGTAAAAGTTGCCACTGAGCGTGTGGACGGTTACACAAAGTGCTTTTTGAGGCCGTGGTGTGTGATGAGAGTCGGTTGTGTTTAATAAAAAGGAGAAAAAAAAAGCAGATTTTGCTGATGAAAATGAAACTGTACATTTTGGGAACTTAATTTTGAAAGGATTTGAGGGTTTATCATAAATGACACAGAAAGATGCTAATAAAAGAACTTGAAACCTTCAGTTGTGTGTTTTGAACTATTCTGTTTTCCAGACTGGAAACAGCAAGGAGAACTGAATCAGTATGGAAACCCTGATCAGTGGCAGCTTATCGATAACGGAAGGTCTCTGACCCAACTAACCTGCAAAGTTTACGACTAAACGATAACTTCTTGTCCCACCATGAGCAGTCCTGAGTTCCTCTCAGCCAGCCGTTTCCAAACTGAGGGTCCTAATATAATGTAAACAAGTTTAAAATGAGTATTTAATGAAGTTTGTCTATGCAGAAAGATCATCTGTGAAGTCAAAAGCAATTATTGGTGCCTTTTTAATCCTTATAAGCATGATGTCCACTACAGCAGATGTCCATTTGACTGTGTTTTCTGCTGTATATAAGTGAGGGGGGGGTATATCTGTAAGTTTGCCACAGCTGTGTAATTAATTTGTAAACGTTCAACATCTGTACACTTGTATTCAAATTAAGTCCATCTGTAGGGAGACGGCTTTTTACATATGACTCTGTTACTCGTGGATGGTTTAGATTAGATACACCATATTTTTATACAGTAAACGTACATCTGTTAATAGTCAAACAATTTAGAGATGATTACATAACATGAGAACATAAGGGCTTGAGGACAGCTGCAGACGGTTGCTACTTGTTACAATATCCCAACACAGGACATTATTTATGGCCTTTAACTCTCACCTTTTACCTCACACTGTGCCGACTGCAGAAATGTTTGCATCACATTTTACTGAACATGTTGCTGCATAAGTAACCGATACCCAAAGCATGACGAGCTCAACCCACAGCGTCCTGCTAGTGATGCCTCTCTCAGCTACCTCTGCCCTCTAAATGAGGAGGATGTCTCAAAACATCTCTTTTGACCCTGTCCTTACAGACGTCTTACTCTCAATCAAAGCTGCACTAACCCATACGATCAATTCATCTCTCAAATCCAGTGTATTTCCCACTATCTTCAAGGAAGCTCGGGTCACTCTGCTAAAGAAACCCACACTCAACCCAGCCCAGGTTGAAAATTACCGACTGGTTTCACTGGTTCCATTCATGTTTAAGCTACTAGAGCGTGCTGTCTTCAGTCAGGTCTCACAGTTCCTCCATGATAACAAACTGTTCGATCCATATCAGT
>JBAMHV010000022.1:5993032-6007207 GCA_037177535.1 Pseudomugil gertrudae
TATATCCAGTATTTCCAGACATTTTAAAGAGGACAATGCAAACCCATGGAAATATAAATGCAAATTGGCCTCATAACGACATTTTTCATCTGTGGTTGTTGGCAAACTGGGTGTCACAACAATAACACACTCACATCGGTCATCCACACATGTGTGTGTGAGAGCATCATTGATACATGTCTGGTTCCATTTATTTTAGTTTTACAGGACACGTGCAGTAAATGATGTTTATATGATAAATGAACCATTAATCTTTTATCTCGTTCCGACTGCTTTTTTTTAGATAAAAGTTACTGATTTAAAATAAATAAACTGAAATAAATTAATTAATTAATAACAAGGATTGAGGGAAATGTTAGAATTGTTTGTATTATTGTGTAAATAAAGTTGTTGTCATTAAAACAGAGTAAATTATATTATTTAGAATTGACTGAGTTCATAACTGAAGTCTGAAGCAGCAATTAATATTTATTAAACCTAATTTCACAATTTAAATTATTTAAATGCAATTTTTATTAATTCCTCTTTTTAAAATAATTTTAATTAAAGGGTTTTTTTTAATCTGACGCAAATGTTTGCACTTATTCCTCACAGTAAAAGAAACGTGAAATCCTGAGAGATGATGGGAACAAGCCGGTTTCTCTCCGGAGGCCTTCATCCCCTGACTGATGATGACGGCTGTGTTTGGTGAGGATGATGAGGCTGATGATGGTTTGGGTTCTTGCAGGGAGAGCGGCTCTGCTGCGGGACACCGCACGCTGCCTCCATCTCGCGCCACAGCTCATCTTTCTGTCCGACCCCAAACATGACCAAGCGCGCGGTGTGTGTGTGGATCCAATTACTGCGCTGCAACTGCGGCTTCTCCAGAACAGTTCAGGACTTCTTTATGGTTCCACTTTCCTCCCACAGTTATTATCCTGACATTTAATTTGCGCACATCGTGGCGCTAAATGTGTGTGCGCGTAAAGCGGCGCGCGGATGATGATGTGATGGGAAATATTACATTTTTTTTATATTTAACATGCGCTTTTATTTAATTTTAAATATTTAAATTAAATATTTTTAAACTAAATAATGACTGAAAAGTCTAAACTTACCAGCATCCTCCAGTCTGCTGTGTCCAAGCGCGGCACCGTGACCCGCGTGCTGGTAAGGCAGGTATGTCCCGGGATGGTGCGCGCTCACCGGACTGTGATAGGGCGGGTAGCCCAGCGGGCGGCCATATGAGGATGCTGCGGTAAAGGGCCCCTCATGCTGCGAGGGCCCCACGGTGTGCAGGCCGTGGACCGGGTAGTGACTGTGGGACAATCCCGCGGAGGTCTGCTGATGGGTGGGGTATCCGTGGCCGCCGAACTCCAAAAACGCCGATTTAGATGGATCCGTCGGGACCAAAGAGTCCGATATGGAGCTCATAGTCATCATTAGGATGAGGGGGCAGCAATGTGGTCGGGTTTTAACTCCGAGCGGGGGTCATCATGAGGCAACACGCTGGAAAAGTCTGCGAGCTTTCATAGAAGCGTTTCCATAAATCACCATGAACCAGAGGAGAGAAATCCTGCGCAGGGAGAAGGCGGGAAGGCTGTGGCGGGTTCAGGTGGCTCTGCCCTCCGATAAATCCCAGCTGAAATGGTCCAGAACTGTAAGCGTCTCCCTTCAAAACCATCGAGTCCAACAGTTAGACTCCAAACTCCTCTGAGAGAAAGATGCAGCTCAGGCTCCTGCAGGGAAAACAGGAAGTGTTGGAGCGACCCTCTCAGGAGGAATTCACCTTTTCTCCCGGGTCGGAGCGCAGAGGACTGGAGTGTGTTCCTCCTCCTCTGAGCGCAGTGCGTCGGCCTCACACACACACACACACACACACACACACACACACACACACACGCGCGCGCACACACACACACTGCGCTCATTGGCTGCAGCGCGTCACCGTTTCGGGCTCAGAGGTTTGTAGTAAATAGTAGTGGAATTAGAAACTGTAAACTCCATAAGTTAGACTCACTTTGAGCTGTTTGCTAAATAAATAAATACATTAATAGCAACACAACAACCGACCCGCAAAGCTTAAAGTGATGAGGAATAAAGAAGCAGGTTTTCTATAAAGCTTTTTAAGAAATATATTTCGTTTATTAAACATTAAATAATAGAAAAAAGCTTCATCCTAAACGTGCAAACGTGCCGAAATCTTCTTCTTCCTGCTTTAGAAGCCAAATGAGATCAGACTGAAACACTCCCCATAAATAATTTTTATACCTGTAAATCTGCGCAAAATGACCCAATGATCCGCAATAGTTCTTCTTTTTTCCTAAAAGAAGAGGAAGAAATAGAAAGAATGATTGTTTGCGCATACCCTGAACCCATGCACCGCCTGTGTGGGAGACAAACTGGAACATTATGAAACTAAACCTCGTGATTTTGGGGGAGAAACTTTACTCTCTAATTTCACTCAGTTATTACCTGCGGAGGAAATCCCGAACTGCTCCAGAACCAAGACTAAATAAACCTCTCTGCATCATCACACACATTTTATATTCAGGCTGATGAAGAAACTGGTTGAGTTTCACTAAATAATTCAGTAATTTTACATTTTAAAACCTATTTTATGATTTAAAGCCACAAAGTTTCGTTAAATCAGTTTTCCTTTAGTTTCACAGATATTTAGTGAAAACAGCAATTATCTTTGCATTTATTATATAAGAGAATAATTTTTATCAGAAGCCATAAAAGCCTATAAGTCATTGTGAGATTATCAAAAGAAATGCGGATTTCAGGGAGTTATAATTAGAATGTTTTAATAATGGTTTCTATGATCCACTTTGAGTTTTGAGAACTGGCACCTTTAATATTATTATTAAATGGCACAATTTAGAATTTCTTCATAATTCATGATGAAAATATTCTAAAAAAAAAAGGTTCAAATTAAATTCCTCTGATAAAATGATTGATATCCAATATTTAAAGTAAAGAAAAGTAAACTTTCAACCATTAATTTTAACAACTTGTCTTTATGAAAAATGCTGACATGTTGAAAAATACTATTAAAAATGTTTGAAAACGTTTCCTCTGGAACAATGAACTATGATGACCAACCAGGCCACCATGTAGCCAAAGGACTGCCAGGATGACTCCACTTTACAATGCAGGCCCTGAAATGCAAAACCAGAGTTCCCCGTCAGAGGACAGAGCGGTAGAAGAGAAAACTGAGAAATTAAAGCTCTTCAAAAAATCAGTTTTTCATCAAAGAATGAAATAAAGTCCAGAAGGAAAAGTTTTTGTAGCTGCAGTAAAACACGGTGGTGGTGCTATCATCTCATGGAAGTAAGTAAGTAGTGACATAAAGGAATTATCATTAAAGGATAAATAACTTTGTCTAAGATGCATTTTGAAGCTTTATTATCTGAAATTTTGCTTAGTTAATAATTTGTTCAGAAGCTCTGATTTTATGAACATAATTTAGTTTAAATGGCCAAACTGTTCATTTAGGAGACGTCTCCTGTCCTAAAACCTCTTTATTTTGTCCCGCTGCACTTAAAGTGGTCTTTGCAGGTGTAATGTGCACATGTTGATGTGATGGAGGTTTACAGGTACAACATCATCCCACAGAAATATTCATCCTGCTTGTTTTCAGCAAACCTGGAACTTCTTTCATTTGTGCTGCATCTTCTTTTATTCTGCACCACTAACATGTATAATAATATTACATCCTTACACGTCTCATACCTTCAGTACAACTCCAAAAGTAAAACAAAACACTCTGAGAGTTTCCATATATTAAAAAGTATTGTTATTGCTGAGTACTTTTAGCTGCTTTTTCTATTTCTTTGTGATTTTAAGCAGAATTTGACACCCTGTGATAAGAAGACGGCACCCAGCCCTGTAATGTTATCTGACTGTTATATGCAAAATGCCAAAAGCTTAAAGGGTTGTGAAACCTGTTCACTGGGATGTGATATTTATATTTCCATCAGGTTATATTGATCTTTCTCACCAGAAAGATCAATCAATATAAATCAGTATGGCATCTGTGAACCCAGAAATATATATAATTTTTTATTTCAAATGTATCCAGGCACATTTCTGTCCAGTGAGACATCCTGGTTTATCAAAGATTTATGTCTTAAAATGACATTATTTTGATATAATTGATTGATTTAGGAATTCATATGTTAAGGTTACAGGAAAACATCATGGTATGCATTAAAATGTGCTTTTCTTTTATAAATGGCGGCCTTGTTCTGCCTCATCGGCTACACACACAAACCATCTGCAAATACATTTCTTTAAAAGTTTTGCTGTTTGGCAGGAATAACATTCAGATTTAATCTTGAGCGGCAGAATTTGCCGTTTCAATACTCTGCTACGTTTTTCCAGGAGATCAGGCTGAATAAAGTTAGCGACAATGAATGTTTTATGTATAAACGGAAGACAGAATATCAAATGTACCTGCTGAGTCACTAAATGATATCGTGCAATGTTGGTAGTGCAGTGCGTATCGTGCCAACAAAGAAAAGAAAGATCATAATTTGAAGGTAGTGCAGAAGCAGTCAGAGAGGATGGGGAGGAGAGCAGACACATTTAACAGCCATGTTTTGGCATGTTTCTACCTCTTTTCTCCTCTTCTCCCTCCTGGATCTGAATTATCATCCCACCAGGCTGATGTGTGAAGACTTATTACACATCTCTGCTCCGGCTTTCATCTGCAGCCAACATTTCTCCCCTCCCTCCCTTTACCTCTGTGTGCCCGGCACACCCTCCTTCACTCTGTCACTACTGTTATTTACTGGCTCAAGGTTTCCAAGTTGTTCAATTTTGCTCTTTTTTTTAGCAAAAAAAAAAAAAACCTGGCTAAAACAATAATGCCAATCTGACCTCTTCTCTTTCAGTTGTGAGTCCAAGCGGCGTATTCAGGATTTTTCAGTCAGGTGGCCAAGTTAGTGTTGGGACAGCACTAAAGTTTATGTTGTAAAGACGTCACTTTATTTATTAAACAACAATAACCCCCATAGACCAAGCAGGCAAAGCTACCAGAATGAAAAAATCCCCAAGAGAAAATCATTAAGCTAACAGTTTTAGAAAAACAAACAAATTCAGATTAAACTAACAAAATCTGAAATAAAAAATGAGTTCATGATAAAATAAATTAAAATGAAATTTAAAAAATGAGCTAATGATATGTGTTCATGGTAAATTGAAACAATTAAAACCACTTAAATAAATAACAGTGCAGATAAATGATTATATTATGAAAGGGCTATACAATGTATACATCTACAGAATTCACCTTTAAGCTAAGTCAAATATGTAGGTCCTAAGCCTTTTCTTAAAACCACCAGTAGTCTTTGCAGCTCTGAGGTTCTCTGTTTCACAGTCGGATCCCATGGGGTTGGAACAAGACCACATAAGTTAGGGTTTTAACTTTGGGAACAACTAAAATGAATTTCAGATAAATAACAAGGCCATGAAGACTCTTATAAGCTGATAAAAGAACCTTAAAACTAATTTTAAAGAACTCAGGGAGCAAAAGAAGCAATTTTACAACTGGAGTAAAATGTTCCCACGCTCTGGTACCCGTTAGAACTGGTGGCACTAAGGTCTGAAGTAACTGTAGGTTAGCAATGATCTTTTCGGGATGACCAGGGGCTGGATATTACAATAATCTAATCTATCAGCAGATCCATGCTGTCAAGAGAGAGACAAATTGGTGGACTCTGGCAATGTTTTTAACATAGTATAATCCAGTTTTACATAATTTCTGATGTATGGAATAAAATACAGCTCAAAGCAGAAGAAAACAGATTTCTCACAAACTGAGAAGATTTTTGTAATTTTTGGTAAAATGACCTCTCTCTTGTCTTCAGAACCAATAAGTTACACTTCAGCTTTGTCCTGGTTGAACTGTAAAGAATTCTCTGCCATCCATGTCTTTATTTACTTTAGTTTATTTACTTTATTTACTGGTATTTACTGTTCTAAGTCATCTGGAGTCACTGCAATGTAAAACTGTGCATCATCAGCATACTGTGGAAACTAAGGCCGTGCCTCCTGATAATGTCCCCAAAAGGCACCATGTAGGGACTAAAAAGCATCGAGTCTAAAATTGAACCTTGGGGGACTCCATATTTTATTTCATGGGTCCTTGAGGAGCACGTGTCCATACATACAAACACTATCAATATGTGTCATAGAAGTACGACTCTTTTAAACAGCATCTGAGAGGCTCACTAAATTCTTATAGTGGTTAGTAAAATCTAATTATCTATAGGTCGCACTAAGAAAGTACAAAAATGTTTAAAATGTTAAACATGTCTTAGAGGCAACCCTACTTTAACACACCTGATTCAAATTAATTAACTTTCTCATCAAGTTATTTGCCACCTGTTAACGAGCATTTATTCTATTCAGACGTGTTAAAGTAGAGTTGCCTCTAAGACATGCAGGGCAACTTCAGGACCAGGGCTGAGAATCACTAATATATATAATAATTAAAATGATGTGAAATCACCATCTAAATTGCACTGCTGTTAACATGACGCCATTATTTATGTTACTATGAAAATATGATTTTTCTGGTGACAGACAAAAATGATTTGACACTAAATACAGTATTCAAAATGTTTGTCAAAGACCATGACTTTTCTTTGAACTTATGTAACCTAAAAAGTAATACGAAACATCTCTAACTGCTGCAGTATATTTTATTGTTTTCTCTTGAACTTTACGTGTTTTTCTATAGCCCATGTTCTTCATGTCTATTGTGTTTAACTTGAGCTGAAGTCCAGCCTGTAACTAGCGAGGGTGGGAAAGGGAGAACAGCAGGTAGGTGATAATCTCTATGCAGGGTGAAGTGATTTCTCATAGCAAAGCAAAACTGAAGATGAGATCTCCTTTATGACACATTTACATCTCCTAGATATAAATGAGCATTAAATGAGACCAAAACAGTTTTCTCATTCTTCTTAAATATCTCTCCTGAGAAATAAGTCTCACAGCGAGCACAATGTAAGCTCTCCATATTCTCTCATGTCTGTCTCTGTGTCTGATCTCAGCTAAGACAAAAATGAGATGTATTGTGACACTCTCATTTATGTCTTAATTTGATATCCTTACTTCAAACCATTGTCTCAGTAATGTCTCTGTGAAAAATATCATTGCTAACTTTTATCTTTTTAGCTTATGTCTTGCTCCTAAAGGACACTTAGGGGAACTGATTCAGAAAGCAATGATCACAGAATGATACAAATATAAGAAGCTCAAACTCATCTCATGAGACGAGATTGAGAGATGAGAGCAACACATTTTTCCTATGGGTTGTTTGTTGGTGAGGGGAAGGTTTAAACATAAGTAGATGTATATGCATTTTAAACAATAAACATAATTTTTTAGCTTGAGCTAACTGTCTAGGGTTTTGTATTCACCTTAAAGCAGACATGGGAAACTTTGGTACTTGTCCTGACAGTTTTCAATGTGTCCCTGCTCCAACACACCAAATTCAAATGAATGAATCACTGCAGAGCTGTTAGATCTATACAGACCCAACTTTTGGGGTCTGAATTGTCTCCTATAAAATAAAATCCAGTTTAAGTGAATATGAAAAAACACTTGTGTGTAGCCTGTTGTGGGTGTGTACTCTGCTTCTGATGGGTGAAGCTATATTACAGCAACACCTAAAATTTTGTGACCTAAAGGAAGGTAATTTGTCATCTGGTGTCATCCGGGGGAGGTGAATTTCTCTCCGACAGCAAGGCAGGGGGCTCAACATGGCAGCTTGTAGGAACACCTGCAGGTCAATTTACACCCCCGGGAAAAAGAAATGGAGGATGAGGGAGGGATAAAGGCAAACAAACACTCCATTTCAAAGAAGAGGATGCAATAAGGAGTTAAGTGTGGAAATCTCATCTGAACTCTGGTACAGTATCCTACTCCTCCACTACAGAGAACCATTGTGGTGGCTACACTGCAGGTAAATGTGACCTGAATCCATTTTACCTTATTTTATGCTAAAATGTGACCCATATCTGATTTGTGTCTTACAGTGTGAACAGCACTAGTCACATTGGATCAGACATTCTTAGATTCAGGCCACTTTCAAGTGAGGTGCTGGATTGGATACGTATATCATATTGTGTCAGACGTGACTGTGGTCTGGACAGCCAAGTTGTGCTCAATACCACTTTTACATCACTGAAGTGAGACATTAATCGGTGTGGTGAGAGGTATTTGTTGATATTCTAAAGGTATGGAGGAACTCCAGCTGTATGAAACCACTCACATCCTGAGCCCACTCTCCTGGTTCTGATGCCACATTCACACACCCCTCTGTACGGATGTTGCAGCTCAGAGTAAGAACACAACAGCAAAATGAGATTTTGTTCTCCTCTTTATTCTATTTACTATCTTTTTATTACTTTTGTCTTGTTGCAGAAGCCTATAAATGACCGCAACAGTTATCACGTGTTTCCTTCTGTAAATACCGTTCTGTGCACAACACCATTATTGTTCAGCTGAGCATGCGGGTCACTTCAGGAACATAAGCTGTTCACACCGCAGTCTGCAGACAGGTCACATTAAAAAGGTTATGTAATCAGTCAAGCAAAAAAAAAAAAACAGGTTTTGAGCATTAAAGCCTGCAGGGTGAACATGAATACACTGAAATTATATGATCATCAGTGTTGGGCACTTTAAAAAGTAATTAGTTAAAGTTACAAATTACTTTTCCAAAAAAAGTAATTGAATTAGTAACTCAATTATCATACAGTAAAAGTAATTAGTTACCCAGCAAAGTAACTGACATTATTGTTTCAATGTGCTATTACATAAAATATCTATGAGGTCAAATGTGTCTATAGTAACCAAATGAATAATAAAAAACTAAACTAAAATTAGAGAAGTATTATAAAACTTTTTTAACTCAACAAATTGCAGCCACCCGTATGCATAGAAATAAAATATCTAAAAAATAACTATTGAAAATAAAATTAAATTTGTGTTCAAGTACAAAACCAAAACACACAGATGTAAAAATCTGTCCGTAGCCGGCATCTAGCCTTGGGTTTGCGGCAGCAACAAGTGGTTTGTTCATCTCTACTCCCTTTTTCTGGCCTCACTTTGTACACCACTCCAGTGGGCCCCACAGTGTCCAGGTTCAGGGTCCCAGCCACCATGCAGCTTCCCCCGCCCCTGTCTTTTCCCATTTTTAACCCACACACGCTCACCAGATAATAATGGGGTAGCATTAGCTTTTTGGTCATATCGAAGCTTAGTCTGTTCTCCCACTCTTGTCATCATTCTGCGAGCTAGATCATATGCATGTGTCAATTTCTTGTAATGGTCTCGAACCCAGCCCCCCCGAGGTCATGCTTTGGATTTCTCTGTATGGTCCCCAATCCCACATCCACCAGTAGCATCAGGTGTCGGCCAAACATGAGGTAAGAGGGCACAAATCCCGTGGCACTATGTACAGTGTTATTGTATGCTTGTAACAACTCAGGTAAGCACTCCGGCCACCTATTCTGTTTCTCACTCTCAAGGGTATGAAGCATCTTTAACAAGGTCTGATTCATCCTTTCAACTCTGCCATTACCTGCAGGGTGATACGGAGTAGTTTTACTTTTTGAAATCCTGTATAGATCACAAAGCTGTTTCAAAATTTGGCCCCTGATCTGAATGGAAACGTTCAGGGCAACCAAACATCTGAATGACCTGTGACTAAATTGCATGGACAGTAGTTTTAGCCATCTGATCACGAATGGCCCAACCATACTGGGTAAACATGTCAGTTGTAACTAAGATGTTCTGGTACATGTCAGCAGGCCTGCGGAGGGAGAGGAAATCAAGAGCAATAACCTCAAGGAGATAGGAGACTGTGACTGGATTAAGGGGGGCTATTTGTTCTGCCCGATCTTTCTGCAGCCTGCAAACAACACACCCAGATTGGAAGCCCCGTACCTCCTGCTCCATGTCAGTGGTCGAAGTTCTTTCAGCTCCCGCCTCGTGGTGTAACGATTTCGCAAACTGGACCACTTAGACTCAGAGCTGCAGATAAAAATGATCTTTATTATTTAACAAAGATAACTTCAGGAGAGGTCCCGTAATCCACTTCGTTGCCTGAGGGCACAGGAGATGGAGGTGAGGCAGAGTACATCAGACGGAATGTGCGAAAGAATGGGATGACGTATCCGCTGTTGAATAGCGTCTCGTCCGGATCAGCAGATGGAGTGGTGAGATGAGAACAGTGAGGAGAGTCCAGGGAATGTCCAGGGAATGAAGGAAAGCTGATGAGGTGATGAGACAGAAGCGGCGGAGGATCCGGGGAATAAGGAAGACCTGATGCGGTGATGAGATGCAGGCAGCGAGATATCCAGGGAAGTGTTTCCCGAAAAGTCCGTGATCCTAATCCAATTATCCAAAAACAGTCCAGGGGTCAAAATCCAGAAAGGCAAGCAACGAAAACAGGATTACCAGGTAGGGAGCAGGCAGAAGCGGATATCCAAGCCGGAAAACAGGTTGAAGATCAGGCAGGAGACGTCAGGCAGGGGTCAGGCAGAATCGGGGTCCAAATCCAGGCAACGGGTCAGAACAGACAGGCATACAGACAGATTATAATGCTGGAAACGTGCAGAGAATATCAATGACGATCTGGCAGAGATCTGAAGACAGCAGAGAGCTTATAAGCGTCTTCGCACAGGTGAAGCGCATCAGGATCAGAAGCGCGCTGATTACATGATGCTTTCCAGAGCGGCTCGGAAATCCAGGTCTCAGTCGTATTTCATGACACGTGGTGTCACTTTCACACCTCCCAGTGCTGGGGGCCTGGGCACACGATCTGGAGTAATTGCTCATGGGTGTTAGGGTCAAAAAACTTATGGCACAGAGCACCTTCATGAACACAAAGTCTTTTATATTGCCTCAGTAGTTTAGTGGCACCAGCCAAGAGCGCCTTCCATTTGAGGGCTCCACATACCTCTTTATAGCCTGGATATCTGGATCTGCAATCACCCAGTCTATATCCTGTCCTGATAAGGCATCCTGTTGTCTCACTGCTGCAGAGGTAACATTTTCAATCATTTCCGATTTTGCTTTTGTGGCCGAAAACCTGGAAAGAGCATCCGCATTGACATTTTCCTTCCCGGCCCGATACTTCACTTCAAAATCGAAGGAAGCCAACTGGGCTACCCAACGCTGCTCCACCGCCCCAAGTTTTCAGTCTTCAAATAGGCAACAGAATTGTTATCTGTATGGACTGTAAACTTAGCCCCAGTCAAGTAGTCCTTAAACCTCTTGGTAATTGCCCACTTTAATGCCAGTAATTCCTATTTAAAGGTGCTGTAGTTGGCATCATTGCATTCTTTTGGGTGCAGATTCTGACTAGCATAAGCAAATATCCACTCCTTCCCTTCCTGTACTTAGGCCAACACTGCTTCTAACCCCTGGTGACTGGCATCCGTGTACAGAACAAATGGTTTTGCAAAGTCAGCATAGGCAAGTATTGGGGTCTCTGTCAAGGTCCTCTTTAACGCATCAAAGGCAGCTTGGGTCTCTGCTGTCCAGTTCAAAAGGTGAGAACCCAACCGCTTATCATTTGATATACCAACTAGGAGTGAATTCAGTGGTCGGGCAACCTTAGCAAAGCCCTGTACAAAACATCTGTAGTAGCCTGCCAGGCCCAAGACGGCTTTCAATTCTTTAGCCGTAGCATGGGCTGGCCAATCAATAACTGCAGAGATTTTGTCTGGGTCAGGCATAATGCCCTCTTTGTCCAATACATGGCCAAGGAATTTCACTTGCTCATGAAAGACTACACTTCTTAATGCCTCCATAGACACCTAAAAACCTCTTCCAAGTGCTCCAGGTGCGTAGCAAAAATCAGGAGAGTACACAATGATGTAATCTAAATAGACCAATGCAGACTCTGTTATTTGGCCATTAAGACATTGTTGCATCAAGTGTTGGAAAGTGGCTTGACCATTACACAGTCCAAAGGGCATGCGTTGAAACTCAAACAAACCAAGGGGGATTGTAAATACTGTCCTCTCACAATCCCTGGGATCAATTTCAACTTGCCAGTAGCCACTGGCAAGGTCTAAGGTCGAAAACCATTTCGCCTTGGTCATTGAGGTTAATGTCTCTTCGATTCTGGGTAGAGGGAAAGCATCCTTTTCCTATAATCAACACAAAAACGCCAACTTCCTTCCTTTTTTCCTCACCATCACAATAGGAGCTGCCCAGGGGCTGGAGCTTTCAGTGATAATGCCATCTTGCAACATACGTGTCAGCAGCGCTCTCATTTCTCTGTACAGCAGAGGTGGTAAGTGGCGGAAGCGTTCACTCATAGGGGGTGCACTACCAGTAGACTCAAATCTGTTTGACTGGAACAAACCAGAGTCCAAAGAATTGTTGTCTAGTTGTGCACAAGCCTCTTAAAGACCCACACATTTGAGGCAGGTGTGTTGCAGTAAAGAAACATTTCAAACCTGCAGGACACTGGTCCAAGAAGTCCCTGATCTACTCTGTAAAATACATTTTAAACTCAGGATTTTTATATCCATCTTCTTTATTAAGTCTGGTCTAGCCTGCGCTTTATAATAAAGGCAGTTTTCAAATAATTTCTGATAATTTACTATGAAATTTGGTACCATTCTGGTTGAATGGATGTGAGCAGTGGCAGCAGTTCATTTCTGACCCTCAGGGCACCGTGTTAATCTGGCTTTAATCTGGAGACTTGTCGAAACAAGTCAAAAACATTTTTTCTTGCACTTTTAACACAAGGTGAAAAACAGCTTTTGATCTCAGTCTGAATATGTCCTGGATGCTAACAAAAAACAGTGTTTGTATCCAATAACCATTGTCACCACCAAAATAAAAAAAAAAAAACAACCCAATGTAAAACAAATTTATGAACCTGAATTAAAAAGCTTTGGACTCTTTATCTACAGCAGCAGGTTTTACCACCTTTTTGATTGTGGTTATTTACATGTTGCCTCATTACATGGTTAAACATGTTTTTATTCCAGCACTGATTATTTTAGTTATTTCTTTTGGCAGGTAAAGGCAGGTCATGCATAAATGGAGCTAACATGTTAGTGTAAGTTGTACAAACTCATTAATAAAAGTAGAAAAGATGGTTTAAGATGCAGTACAACCTTTATTCTGAGCTATTCTTACTGTTTTTAACCTTTCATGAACATAATGAGAACACTGGAGGTGACTTTCAGTATCTGAACTGATATATGAATGAATGAATGAATCAGGAAATTACAGATTGACGTTTTCATTGCAAAAGCTGCAGCCAAATCATTTTTAGTCACACAAGAAAAGGGTGAATGTCAAGATATTTCAGCCATCTAATACTGTCCTCATTAAATAACCACGTCAGTGGAAAAGACATCAGCAGGATGGCAGCACCAAAATGTCAGCCTCAGCCTCTGCATCAGTGGTATAACGAACACAGATGCTCTGACATGCATGTTTGTTAAGCCAACCCAAGCCAAGCCAAACCAAGTCAAGACAACTTTATTTGTAAAAGCACTTTCTGACAACAATCACTGAACAAAGTGCTGAACATAAAATAAACAAAATACAGACAAGTTTCTTCAGCATGTGGAATCTGATGCCTACTTTTCCCCAGAAGCATCTGAAATGTAGATCATCTCAGCACAGAACATGTGTCCACTGTCTTTCTGTCCATCTGAGATGGACTCGTGCTAAGAGAACTCTGTGGTTTTGTGTGATGCAGTGCTTTTAGGACATATTCCAATACCTATGTGTTTGTGTTGATCATGGTGATATTGTTCAAATCTTCAGTTTTCTTTGGGTTTTCTGTTGTTTTCCTCTTTGACTTCCAGAAGTGTCCCTCCTGAAGGGAAGACCATGTGATGCACTGACTGACTGCTTGCTACTCCAGTAGGTGCAAGTTAGTCTGCACCCATATAGCGGTTTATGGCAATTTAAACTGTTTCCTCCAACTGTTGTGATGGCTAACATGCTAGCTAACATAACTGATGAGCTCCAGGTGCTAAGGTCTCGGAAAGAATACAGAGTGCACATCAGTTATGCCAACTCCTCAGTACAGAAAGTAGCTATTGGCTGTTCTAAAAGTCGCTAGAAGTCGCTAGATGACGTCATCGCCTAATTTGCATAATTGACCATTTGCATGTAATGTAATGGAGGTTGTAGAAGAGA
>JBAMHV010000022.1:6068380-6080029 GCA_037177535.1 Pseudomugil gertrudae
AGTATTATTACTATTTGGTAATATAAACATATTGATTTATGTACCAAATATTGTTTTCATCACAGGAGATGTATTATTGGCTCATTGTATCAGCCAATAACAGTAAATGGGGTATCACCACTTATATCATTAACCAGTAACAGGCACTGGAAGAACATAACCCGTGATGATGGGAGGCACATATCTTACATCTTTTAAAACAAATATCATGATTAAGTTTAACACGTTGTTCATGTTGAAAGTTTTCTGATTTTTGCACAAGAAGTGAATCTTTCATCATTTTCAGTTTAGTTTTCATCTGTTTTTTCCAAAAGGCCAGAAACACAAAAAGTCTCTAAATATGTGAATGAGTGTTAAAATATCAGCATGTTGGTCATCAGTCAAAAATCCAATAATGTGCCGATTATCATGAATTGTTAGTGTTGCTCTTTTATAAGATTGTGTAATGCCTAGCTAATTATGATCAATAATGACTGGCTCTGTGGCATAATGATCTAAAATTGTTGTGTTAATTAGACAAATTTATTCTTCTACTCGTTCATTTGTCATCTTTGTTTTTCTCAATTTTTTGTTATATTTTTTCAATCGTTTTAATCAGTCAATCAAATAAAAGAAGATGTCTTAGTAGTAAGACAGTCAGTTGCTGAAATAAAGGGTTATTTAAAGTGTAACTAATACATACAAATAATCAGCAACTCTCCAGCAGATCAGCACATGTAACTAAGATCTTATAAGAATAAAAGCTCTTAAAAATAACAAAAATTACCCTTTACATTAAGTTTGGTTCAAAATATAAGATGTGGCAGAATATTTGCTAAACAGCTGTAATAATTATAAGCTGTGACAGGCTCATATTCTAAAGAGGACAAACAAACAGGAGCTTTGTGTTTACAGGTTTTTTCCTGCAGACTCTGTTGGATGTAATTTATACCTTTCATGACCCGCTGCACAGTTTCTGGATCTGAAAACCTACAAATAATCTCTCATGTTGTAGAATAAGCTAAAGTAAATGTTGCTTAATAAACCAGAACTTAAACATTTATTTTAATCTTTACGTCCATCCACAGTGTTAGCTTGACTTCAAGTAATTATCATTCTGACCAAATATGAATGTTTAACCCAAATACCACAAGGGATGATGCTGTGATGCTTCTTTTAGCATGACTGTAATTACTAACAAATTATATAAATATTTAATAAAATAACTGAACTTTACCAGCAGAAAGGCTTGAGAAATCACATTTAAATATCTATTTTTAAAATAAAAAAAAAAGTTATTTAAAATTCATTTGGATGGAATATTTTTACTGTCACGCAGCAAATCATTTTAAAAAGTTATAAATTTATTACACACATTTTAGTAAAAAATAATTAAACAATAGTTCATTTTTAACCTGCTAAATATCCATATGCTTCTAATAACACTTTTTCATCAATGACTTTCAGAAATTCTTCATATTGAGAAGACTTAGTAGTTGTAAAAGTTTATTTTATTTGTTTGAACAAGTCTTAGACACCTTCCTGAGAAGTTTTTATATCTCTGTAGCAATGTTTCTATAGCATAAAGTAATTATGTCCTTACCATATCCCCCTAAAACATCCTAAACCAAGAATAACATTAACCTAAAAAATATTATGCAATAAATAGAAGCAGCTCATTAAGAGAAAATATTTTATAGTCCAAAACTGTCCTGATATGGTCTGAAGCAGTCAGAGCTCCATCATTTAGTTGGTTTAAATGTATTTTCTAAACTCTTATAACAGCAATCATCTTACTGCCTGAACCAAACTCTAACCTTTAAATAAAACATTTTTAATTATTAGTCAGAACTGAACTTCTTTCAAGGTTCTTGATGACGTTTGTCACCCAGACGTTACTCTCAACAAATCCAGTCAAAGGGTTTTACTGAGACTGAGACTCTACACCATCATTAGAGTTTATCATAAGAAGGGAACACACACCGTTCCTGGTGTCTACTGCCCTCTACTGGTTCTTACTGGTTTTTAAAAGAATGAAATAGAATGAGGAATAGAAGATGAAAATTACAAATAAGATTCAGCTTTCATTCAATATTTGTTTATTTTTACAATAAAGCTCACATAAAATTCAGCGATTATACAATGATTAGGACTAAGTGCACAAAGACTTACTTACAAGCATATGTATATATATGTGTGTGTGTGTGTGTGTGTGTGTGTGTGTAATAAATGAATCATCTGGTGACCCCCTGAAATGATCATGTGTTACACTACACACCTCTACATTAAATATTAGTTGAAATGGTTAGTAATTAAGTTAATAATTAGATTAAAAAATTGTTGGTATAAATTTTATTTATGACACATTCAGAATAAAAAACATGATGTTAGTTAAACTGAACAAAGAACATTATTGCTGTTCCTGAGAAACAAACATACCAGAAAGGCCAGTTATGAGAAGTATAAAAGATGTAATTAAACATTTCAAAATAAAACCTTACAGGAGGGAATTATGTTTGCCAGATTCAACTCTTGGGCCAAATTAGACCGTCTGATGTGCCGGCTGTGGCCTCTGGTTCCCCTTTGGACACCACAAAGCACCATATATGCTCTATGGAAAAGATACACACAAACACACTCTGTCCGTCTCCTGCATCACTGCTATCCATCTCAAACTGTGTAACAACACTGCAAACTGTAGGGCAGTATATAGCTAACATGCAACTAGCAAAAAGAACAAATCAGAGAAGAAGAAGAGGAGGACGAGGAAGACAAAGCAGCAGATGTTGTGATGGTGGGAGCTTTTAAAGAAAAGTATGTCAGGCACAACTTCATAGTGGTGCATTACTACCCCCAACTGGTGTCTGAAACTGACGTCGCAACGCAGAAGTAAAGTCTGAACTCAACACTGTTCACTAATGAACTTACTCAACGTCCATGGTAACGTAAAAGACACATGAAGTATGAAAGTGAAGATGCTAAAACAGACTTTAAAATGCAAGCTGCATTGCACCTATTTGCATCTTCCTCTGCAAGATGATCATGTTTTTATTCAATCAAATTTAATTGTATTCATATAGCAGAGTAGAACAGCCTCTGCTGCCCAAAGTGCTGAAGTAGCATACTTCCCACATAAAAAGTCATCACAAAGAAAATGAGATCAATAAAAAATAACTAAAAGCAACAATAAGATGACAATAAAACAACTGATAAACTTATAAAACTACCCTAAGAAACAAGGTATCTCCCATATATCAAAGTCAGGGAAAAAAGATGTGTTTACAATCTGTCAGGTCCTCAGATGCAGAAGATGTGACAGACAGAGGAAGATGGTTCCATAGCTGCCACTGAGAAGGCTTTGTCCCCTCTGCTAAACCAGTTGATCAGCTGAGCTTGAGGCTCTGCATGTAGGGCTGCAACAGCCTACAACTAAGGCTGCTCCAAGGAGTTTAAACACTTAAAAACAATCAATAATATCTTGCATTTCACCTGAAAGTGAGAAGGCAATGGGAAGCCATTAAAGGGTCCACAATACAGGGGTTATGGAGTTGTATTGTTTGGTTCTAGTCGGCAGGCGGCTGCAGCATTTAGAACGCACTGTTCTAATACATACATGTATTTAAACAGCGCAATCAGACTCAACTATTCTATTCTATTCTATTCGACATACATCAGAGAATAAAACAACACAAGCAAGAAACTATAATAATTATTTAACTATACTTTACTCTTTCCAGCTTTGACTGCTGCTTGTTGGGTGACTTTGTGCCAAAGTAAAACGGAACTTCTTTATCATTGTCAGGAAACATCTAAATGAATTTCTGGGGCTTTCTGAAGCTGTTTGGGTGTCTGTTGAAAACTGCTAAGTTAAACATGAGGAAGCTGTCTGTTGTTTGGCCTGAGGTGGGACGGGGGAGGAATGCTTCCCTTTGATCTCACACCCCTTAATCACTTCCTGAAGATTATACAGTACGTGAACCTCCGCACTGCCCTCACTGAGCGTGTGTTTGTGTGTTATGACCTGAGGGCAGGCGGGCAGATGTAGTCGTCCTGCCTGATGACAGACAGCGATAGGGAAGAAACAGAGACAGAAATGTGATGTCACCAAACAGTGACTGCCATGGGAGATATAAATAAGTGTGGCAGCCGCAGTGAAAGGCAGAAAGTAACAATGAGAGTCAGCACATTTTTAGAACAACAAAAATATGGAGTTGGGTTGGAAGTGCTGGTAAAGTCATGGGGCTCGGTTGTCAGGGGGGCTTTGGTATGTCGGGGGGGTATCGTGGCTTGTGGGGGCAGATAAATGTGTAAAAGAGTCAGAGCTAAGGATCCTAGAACAAGTAAGATGTTTTATTCAGAGAATTATGTGATATTGTAGTAATAGTAATAGTATTATTACTGAATCTGTGTATTTACAGTAACTTTTAAAATGTTTGCTCTTTTCATGCTTAATAAGCAACATGTATCAACTGCTACATGTAAATTAGGCCCACAGTATTTTACTAAATAAAAAACAATGGTTCTAAAGTTCCCACAATAGCAGTTTGCAGATGTTTCCACTGAATGGTCTTTAGTGCATAAGTTCTAGTAAACTGTCACGAGATGACGAGTGAACTACAACTTTTGCCAGGAAGTGTTTTGTGGAGTTTAACTTGCTGTATTGTCCTTATTGTTCTTCATAATAAACATCTGTTTTTTCCACCTGTATTGTGATTTCCAACCTATTTCTACAATCATTTTATTTGCACTAACTAATGATCAAAACAACTTTTGCACTTAATATAATAACATTATTAATAGGTTAAAAGTTTACACAGGAAACATTACAAAATGTTCTTCATCAATAAAACAAACAACATCAGTATATTTTCGATAAAGTGGTGCGTATGCAGATCTGAACTAAAGAGCTGAAACGGCAGCAGCTCAATTCTACCTAAATTTTGATGGTTGACAAAAGCTCAATGGTCCCCGTGACGTAGTGTCGTAACTCCTCAATGTGACAGCAGCTGCTGTGTGTGTATGTTGCAACATTGTGCTACTTTGTTTGTTTCTGGTGGTGATGCACAGACCCACATACATGTTAGATAAGTTTTACTTTAATGTCAGTAAATATGGCCAATAGTTGTTTGTTTGTTTGTTTGTTGTTTGTTTTTTCCTTACGTTCAGAATTACTCATACTCTGACAATGTATCATACATTTTTTTGATGGATATCAACATATATTTCAATAGAATAAATATCTCTTGTTTTGGTTAAATGTCGAACAGTGATTAGGACAAAATAAGGATTTGTCAGGAATAGTAGAAGAAAAGTGTTCAGGTCAGTTTTTTATCTTAATGGCCAAAAAGAAGGAGCTCAGTGAGGACCTCCCTCCCCATCTTGTAAAAGAAAATGTATCATTTATCCAGAGCATTAGCAACAAACACAAAAGGTTCAACACTGTTAAAAACTTCAGGTGACGTGGAAGGAAGTCTTGCCAGGGAAAATCTGCAAAGGGGTCAACAACAATCCCCAGACCACAACCAAGGCACTTGTGGAGATGCTGGACCAGACAGACATAAAGATGTCCCGGTCCATCATTAAGTGAGTGCTGCACATAATGCAGGCCTTGGAAGAATACTGCTCAAGAAACATCTGGAGGCTCTGTTGGTCTCTAGAAGGGCTCATCTGAAGCAGGATTCCAGCTTTCGGTCAACCATCTTGTGGTCTGACACTCAGTGATTCCCAATATACTCCCAAGGTAGTGAAGAAGAGTTCAAGGAAAATTATGTCAGTGTGATAGAACGGCCAAGTCACAGTCCTGATCTAAATCCTGTCAAGAACTTGTGGAAAGTCTAAGAACAGAGTGATGTCTAGGAGACTTTCACTAAGGAAGAAGGAGCTAACTTCCTACTGGAGCAGAGGTGGCAAACTTTGGTCCTGCTAATGTGTTAGGAGGGTCCCTGCTGCAGAACAGCTGACACAAATCCATGAGTATAAGATTTGTGCAGAGTCTGGTAAATGTGTGTGTCAGGTGTGTTACAAGATTGTGGACTTGAGGACTAGAGTTCACCCCTGCTTGTAGACACAACAGAAATCTCTAGAAGCAATCTTTTTTCTAGAAAATAAAAAAAAAAACAAAACAAAGGCTGCTTCTGACTAATAAAGAAACGACTTAGGAAACCTGGGTATGAATAAATTTAAACATATGTTTAATAAAATACCCCTGAAATGCAGAATTTCTCAGTGTGTATTTATAAATTAAATTTAATTACAATTCATTTGAGAAAATGTGTTAATTTAATATTGTTTAAATCACAAAAATAAACCATGGTATAATATTTATGTATTTATTTTCCACTATTAGGACCTCCACACCCCCTAAGTGAGCAGATGAAGCCTGTTGCAGCATGCACAGTCCTCGTGCTGCTTGGTGAAATGTGAGAAATGCCGACGCAGCAGGCGCGTGTTGAATGAAAGTGCGCGCGCGCTCTGCACAGCTCCAGCTGTCCGCTTGGCAGGGCTCGGGGCTGCAGCAGCTTTTAACATGTCCAAGGTGAACAGCGGGTCTACTGGCTGTCGGGCCATGGTCATGGCTGGAAAATACCTGTCGAGCCCCAGCCCGACGTCCACCACGCTGAAGCGCAGCTCCGACCAGCAGCAGCGGAGGATGGTCGCTCCCCAGCGCCGCATGCTGAGCTCCAACGCTGCGGGCACGAGGGTGAGAGTCCCGGCTCTGGCTCAGCAGGAGAACCTGGGCTTTTACTCCACCGCGGACAGGCACGCGTTGGCCAACCGGAATCTGATTTACCGGGACGTGAAGGCTTTTCTCAGTGAGGTTGGAGGAGACCCTCGAGAGGCCCGGTACTGGTTGACCCAGTTCCAGAGATCCACTACAGCTCAGTCTCCTGCCTTTGCTGTGTTAGAGGTAAACATTTCTTCTTTTTTTACATTGTGCGCACGCAAACAACTTTTCTAATGTTTTTATATAGTTGTTTAGTTGTTATATAGACTATATATGTCCTTTATATAGACTATATAACAACTAACAGCTGTTTATTCTTAATTCCATCTTGTCAGCAGCATGTTTACCAAATTATATTAGTAACATGATAAATAAAATAGTAAATAACCTGTTGTCCTTAGAGGATGGAGACGCCCCTTGTGATGTTAGAAGGAATATTATCCTGATTCAGGTCTCGGATTTAAATATAATTTAAAAAACAAAGAAATTTACCTGAGGCCTGTAACTATGAAGTGGGATTTTTTCTTATCAGGGTCTCTGATTGGTCAGATCTATCTCCTGACCAATCAGATCTCATGAAAAATGACCTGCAAGGTCAACCGGGGTCTGATGCCACACCCCCCTCTATGCCCCCTCTCTCTCTGTAGGGGTTGTCCACGTTTGGTCAGAACCTCCAAACACCACCCCTGTTATATGAACTTATCCAAACTTTGAGTTCTCTTCTTATTGTATGGACTCCGGTCTGTGTTGTGTTTCCTTGCCCAGGTGGACAGTTCAGTTTTCCACAGCAGGGAAACAGTTCAGAGCCTTGCCTTCGGACTGTCCTTCCTGCAGCGTATGGACATGAAGCCTGTGGTGGTGATGGGTCAAAACCAGCCTCTGGAAAACGTGCCTGCGGAACCACTTAGTGGGTCTGAGTGTGGCAGAGTGCTGGTGGAGCAGTGCCAGCAGCTGACCGAAGCTCTGCAGCAGCACTCGGCCACTGTCCTGCCTTTCTTCTCTGCAGAGTCCTTCCTTCAGCTGCACGAAGCACCACGAGGAAGCAGGTAACGGTTATTTAGTGAGTTATAATATTTTTTTCACAAATTTTTAAATGAACAATGTACAGTGATTATTTAAACCCTGTAAATGACAGTTTCATGATGTTATATCACTGTTTTATGAAAAGAAAACCAGAAAAATCTATTTAACAGATTTTTGGAACTAGTAGAATTTGATTTGGAAAAAAATAAAAGTTGTATTTCTCGTAATATTCTCGGTGACATGCCGGGGGGCTGGCGGGACCTCTGGGTGGATGCATGTGTTCGTGTGGGTGTGTGGATGTGAGAAGGCTGGGTCTGAAGCCTGGCTTCCTCTGGCCCACCTGGCTGCCACCATGGGGATGGGGATGTAGAGAAAAAATAGTGGATGGGTTTTGGGTGGGTGAGTGAGGATTAGGGGTGTGGGGGTGTTGGAAGAGTGAGGGCTGGTTGTGAAGGGATATGGTTGTATCCTTGTCCTTGGGGTGCCTAGTCCTTGTATTGCAGTGGCGTTGGCCTGTGGTGGTCTTGCCTTGGACAGTCTGGTCCCATCAGGTTCCTGGACAGGGCTCTGCTGGGGATATGGGGGTCCTTGGGCCTGTGGGGTGCTAGCTGTTCGTACAACACGCACCTTGGCACCTGGTGCTCACTAAGCCTGCTCTTCATCACCCTTTGCTGCTCGGTGTCCCTGTCCCACTGTGCTGGGGTCTCTGGTCAGGTGTTCTCTTCTGCTTTCGGTCCAGGCGGGGCTGCAACTGTCTGCTTTGGCTGTCCTGGACTCTGTAGGCCTGCAGGACCTTTGGGGTAACGGGCTTCTCACTGCTTTCCCCTGATGCTTCAGGGTGTGGTGTGGTCACGTTCCCATCACATGGATCATCCTTGTGGCATGG
Source organism: Pseudomugil gertrudae (assembly GCA_037177535.1). Classification (NCBI taxonomy): domain Eukaryota; kingdom Metazoa; phylum Chordata; class Actinopteri; order Atheriniformes; family Pseudomugilidae; genus Pseudomugil; species Pseudomugil gertrudae. The sequence goes on from JBAMHV010000022.1 coordinate 6,076,993, forward strand.
TCACATGTGCACAGTATGTTCCTCTCTCTTCCGACTACATGCTGCTGATGCTTGTATGTCGGTACATTTTCTGCATGTATGTTTGAAGACTGTAAATTGTTTTTTAAATACTATGATATTGGCAACCTGGACAATTTTTCCTTTAACCATTCAATTCTTTCCTTTATCCTCCTCTCTTCTCCTTTTATATCTTTTGATTTTTGCAATTCACTCCTCATCTACTAGGAGCTCCAAAAGAGAGTCAATCCCCTTAAAGGTAGCTTGCTCTTAGCTACAGACAGCTTGGACCCCCACTCAGCTCAACCTCAATCCTTTGTCTGTTGTTGTATTTTCTTGGACTGGAGACATGTGTGACACTGCCAAGATGGTGACAGTAGAACCCACCCACTGAGCTTCAATTCAGATATTTTAGGAGACTCACATAGGCTGAGTCCATGTTTTTATGAGCCGTCTATGGAGCCAACCTAAAATGATGGAGCTTGACACTCTGCTATCCTTTAATTATTTGAGAAAAGTTCTTCCCTGTGTGACCAGGCATAAAAACAAAGCAGAAATGACTTCTCACTTTCTTCTCATAATAAACAGCCCAACGCCACATAGAAAGTCCATAAACTGCTGGATGCTCCATAATTTCTGAGTAGTGTTTTGGTTATACTTTAAGAAATGTTGCCCTGTGATGGTGTCATCCTGTTATATAGCTGAAACATCATCATAATTCAGCTGATACTCTGCCTCTCAGGTACGGTAAGGTGACAGTTGGCTTTAGGAAAGCAAGCAACATGAAAGTTATTCGGCTCAACCTTGCCATTCATTGGTGAAACAAGGCTAAAGTGATGGTAAAGAAGCCCTAGAGGTGTGTCTGTATTTTTCTTGTTGCCTTGCAGTGCTGCTCCCTACATTTCTGTGGATACCAGCCTCCTCCAGTGGAGCCTGGACTGTGGAACCATCCCTCTCGTTTGTCCAGTGGGAAAGGACTGGCAGGGTTGCTCAGTGATACTGGACCCAACAGAAGTGACGGCAGCCATTTCACGAGCTCTTCAGCCCCACAAAGTCATATTCCTGAACAGCTCTGGAGGCCTGCAAAGCCCCAAACACAAGGCACGGTAGCCTCTGAACAATCATTCAAATCTAACATGTGATTCTGTCCCAGGGACGTAACTCCTCTGGTCCATTTCCCATACAGGTACTTGACACTGTGTCGCTGCCCGCTGACCTGCCCAGTCTGTCCGTGGCGGAGTGGTTGACTGGAGCAGAGCGCCGAAAAGTGACTGCCATCGCCAGACTTCTTAATCAACTGCCCACCGAGTCCTCTGCTGTCATCACATCAGCAGGAACGCTGCTGACTGAGCTGTTCAGCCATAGGGGTGATGCCTTTTATTGACCCATTGTCTGCAGCATGTACACACAGAAACACACACACACATACTAGGAAAGCTGTTGATTTTGAAACATTACACAGGGGGACACCATATTTGTATGCATGGGGCAGGTGTTTTTTCAAAGAAAGGCATATCTATAGGTAAATCTATATCTCTCTCTCAGGCTCTGGGACCCTCTTTAAAAACGGAGACCCCATTCACCGGTGAGTAGAGATCACACAGAGCCATGTCATCTGAACCTGAGTTCAAAGTCATAATCTAAACTTAACCCCTCATGCTGTTGGGTTATTTTCTCCCACACTGGGTTAAGAACCAAAATAGACACACAAACACACGATGCTGCTTGTTCTGTGTGCAGGTACAGTTCTCTGGAGGAGATCAACGCAGACCGTCTGCTGGCTCTCATCAACAAGTCCTTCTCTAAAACTCTGAGGCAGGATTACATCGACTCTCTGAAAGGACGCCTTCATTCCATCTACCTCTCTGAAGGGTGTGTGGGATTTCTTCCAGAATTCCCAGTGTAAATTCACAATCCCGTCTTCATTATCAGTTAAAGGTGCAGGAATTTCACATGGAAGATTTTGTTTGTGTGTTCCTCCAGTTACAGTGCAGCAGCCATTATCACCATGGAGCCAGTGAACGGTGGCACTCCTTACCTCGACAAGTTTGTTGTGAGCAGCAGTAAGCAAGGTCAGGGCACCAGTCACATCCTCTGGGAGTGCATCAGACAAGACCTGGGCAAACTGTTCTGGAGGTCGAGAGCCACCAACAGAATCAACCCGTGGTAAGACGCATACATACATTTTATTACTGGTATTCAGTCACGAAACCTGCAACCCCACATACATGTGGTAGACAATCAAAATGGTTGTTTTCACATTTTAGATGTGAATTCAGATATGAGATACCCCAGCTTCTGTGTTATTTCTGCTTGAAATGACACACCTAAAATAAATAAATATGACTATACTACAGCACCTTAATGCACATTCATGCCTGCCTGTCACACCTCGTAATGTAGCTCATTGAGTTTCATGGTTCCTTTCAGTCAGAGGCAGAGTCACAGGACATCAATAGAGTTTTTTTAGAGATGGAATAAAACTTTTTACCACAAACAGCAAAAGACAGACATGTTTCTGGCTGCTAGCTCTAACAATGATGACACTATGGTGGCTGGGAAGTGTTATTAGATCCAGTGAAACACTTTTACATGTTTGCAATGCAAATTTACATTTAATGAAACACTTTTACAAGTTTACCAAATTACTTTTATAAGGTATGGCCCAGAAGTGATATAGTTTAGAACGGCAACAGGAAACCACTGATTTGGGAGTAATAAAGCTGGAATAAAGTACACATGTATTGTTCGTTCTGTGGCAGTTCTTTGGAAAGAACAACTAGTTTTTGTGAGTTTTTTGGACAGTCCCTCCATGTCCTGAATAACATTAACAAGGAGACAGTTGGGCTGAGCAATTGGTTACCTGTTACTACTTAGTTACCTGTCTACATGGTCTTGACCACCGACACTGACAATATTACTTCTGGGGTCATATTTATTGTAATAAAAGTGTTTCACTAAATGTAATTTTGCATTGTAAAAAATGTAAGTATGTATGTAATGTTGTTGTGCACTTCCCGGTCACTGTATGAGACCATAT
>JBAMHV010000022.1:6129487-6161787 GCA_037177535.1 Pseudomugil gertrudae
ACTTTCTATTTAACACAGGCCTACCAGAGGTTTAAGGTTCAGTCACGCTTAAGTGATTATTATAACATCCAAAGTCATACTTTAGGCTAAGGTGAATTTGTGAGCAATCAACATAATTTTTATTGTTGGCATAGCTCCCACAAAATTTCATGAATTGTGTTTTTAGGGGAGCTCATGTTTCATTATTGGGAGCAATAGCTCCTCCTGCTCCCCTGTAGTTTGCACCCTGAGTGTAACAATACAAACAATAATAAAGACACAATTATACTAACAAGGTTCTTTTCAATCAGTTTTCTTAAAATGTGCCAATCAACTGTTAATTTTAGTCTGTTTAATAGTTAAGATACTTTAGCAGTTAGTTAATAACATAATGTTGGGTTTAGCACACTTAGCTTTTCATGCATTTCAGATGGGCTGTTTTTTTCTGGAGTTACACAACTTATTTTTGTTTCAGAGTCATGGTCGAGGCAGATGGCTGTCCTCCCGGAGCCGGGTTCTCCCGGATGTTTTTCCTCCTGTTAAAAGCAAATTTTCCTTTCCACTGTCACCTCATGCTTGCCCATGGAAGATTGGATTGGACTAAGTATTATGAGCTGGCTTGAATTAATGTTGTGAAGTTATGCCTATACAAATAAAGCTGAATTGAATTGCATATTACCAGAATGCAAATGTCGTTTCTAATAATAATCCAGTTATTAGCTGATAACAGGTAAGCAGGATATTGTCTGTTTCAGTTTAAAAAATAAGTACAAAACTATTAAAATAAAGTAGTTTGACTCAGTGACTTAATTCCTTTGCATGCATTATCACAAGAACTAAGTCGTTACTCATCCATACAAACACATGAAAAAAATTCATACACACCTGTGTGTGCAGTGTGTTCATTGTGACTGTATTCAGTTGTTTTGCATTAATCCCTGCACGTTGCGTTGGTGTTTCTTCTGTATAGTGAGAAAAAGTCTAGTTTATAAGTGTGTTATTACATTTTAGAAATATTTCATACAAATTTAATAGAATCAAATATCATGTGTGACTTTTAAAATCCTTATCAAACACACATTTAGATGCCATCAAAGTTAATTTAAGCTGTAAAACCATCAATGGCTGCAGCTGCAAAGAAATAAAGAGAAAAAACAGACCTCTGACATTGGACATTGACATTCTGCCCCGTTTGGGGCAGAATTTCTTAACTAGGCTTTTTCAGTATTGAAGATATTAGAGCGTGCACTTGTGATGTACTCATTGTACACAAGCAAGAGTGACACATCTTTAAAAAAGCAAATAAAATCAACACTTTAATTACTGCGTTAATTCACACACTGGACTTGTAAACTGCACATCCAGGCCACGCCCATCTTTTTTCCCCTCCATAAACGACCTGCTTCTCCTTCCTCTGCTTGATTATCTCAAACAACATAGTTACACACACACACACACACACACACACACCCACACACACACACACACACATACTTACACACCCAAAACTTCCTCTGCTAATCTGCAAATTTTACAGAAAGTGAGGGTTATGTTGAGGCTGGTGTTGTGTGAATGAGTGTAGCATTGTTTTTCTGCTTTTCTACTGAATAACTCTGTGATCAAAGTCTGACCTGCGCTGTGTGTGTGTGTGTGTGTGTGTGTGTGTGTGTGTGTGTGTGTCCAAACAGGCAGAATGTTCCTGATCCAGCTGAACTGGGTTTAAGTTTTTACTCAAATGCAACACTTGAATTATATTGATGACACTGAACATTTTTACAGCACTTATTTGGATTTATAGTGTTTTTCTTGTCTTCTTGATGATTCAGCCTCATTAAAATTTGTATTACTATCACACCCACGCACACACTAAATAATACAGGTTCAGTGTGTCACTTATAGGCATTGGAGAAGCAGGAGATTAAATTCCCAATGTTTTGACCGCTTTGACCGCATTATCTTCTGAATCACAGCTGCACTTACATGGTGAGCAAAACGCAACAAAACCAAAAATGCAACCATCCATCCATTATCTGTACCGCTTATTCCAGGTCAGGGTCGCAGGTAGCTGGAGCCTGTCCCAGCAATCATCAGGCGAGAGACGAGTACACCCTGGATAGCTCCAAAGATGCAACATTTAGAAAAATCTTGAAATGATTGCTTGCAGAATATCTGCAGGAACTTTCTAAAGATGTTAGAGGATAACACCTTCTGAGGAAGTAAAACCTATTCTCTCCACGAAGAATATATGTTTCCAGTCTGTCATCAATCAAAGACAAGGCTTGAACTGTATTTGTAACTAACTCTTTTCAACAGGTGATAAATGTCCATGTGAGTCAGCTCTGTGTTGCTTGTTGAATATAGTCCTTTTAAGAACTATTTCAGTATTTGGAGTATTTCCATGAAAGGATATGGGGAAACAGAACGGCATAAAGGAAAGAGGAAGGATGTCCCAGGCATTCCAAGTCCAGGCTCCAGATGTTCTGTTGCTTTTCCAGCTTAGAAAAGCAACCAAAAAAAGAAGATGAAAAAAATTAGACATTTTTATAGAAGCGTGACACATTTTAATGCCATTTTACCTAATCTTAATCCTAATCTTTAAATATTATTTGTATGTCTTCTTTTTTGGACAATAACCACCAATCAGTGGTGTGACAAAGCAACAAGGCAACAACTATTGTTTTCTACAGAACTGGTGGTTGACAGCTTTACACAAATATAAAATCATGAATGAGGAGAGAAAAGCTCACAATGGGCGAGAGGCAGGGTACACCCTGGACAGGAAGCCAGTCCATCACAGGACCTGTTTGAAGACATATTAAATTAAAAAATATATAGGGTAACTTTATTTTAAAATATATAAAAATGTATATGAAATCAAAACATTTAACTTTTAAAAATTCACCCACACACTAAAATATGTACATGAACTTACTTGCACAATGGAATCATCTCCTTTGCTCTCTGATTACAAATCCAAACAAATCACGTTGACCAATCAGTTGTTCATGCGTTACTTTTAAGCCAATAAAACAGCTTGTTCATACACTTCTCATTTGTTTGAACAGGATGTCCGGTTACAAGCTGGGGGAAATGCTAATAGTCAAAGGGGCTGAAAAAGAATTCATTTTTAAAATTATTAGTAACTTTATTTAATTTACTTGTGCACATTCCAGCTGAATCATGTCCCCAAACTATTCCGTGTATTTGGAGCTAACAGTAAATTATTTTGACTTTTTGTAAACAAATATAACTTATCAAAAATCTACTGATAAGACTTACTTAAGAGAAATCTTTTACTGAATAAACACTGCCCTCTAGTGGACAAAGTGCTGTTGACCATTACGGTAATGATAATAATAATATCGTTGTCAGTTAAAAAAACTAATAATAACGCAGAGGGAGGAAAAAGCAACCAGAAATTACTGTTAGGTCTTATCTATATTTAAAATGTATTCGGTGAGGTTATGGGATATGCCTGTGGATTAGGGGGTTTAGATGTATTTAGGCTGATGCATAAAATACTTATTTTCAGCGGAACCTTTGATGGGGGAGACTATAGTAAGAGCACACACAGGCGAACATGGCAGACGTACCAGAAAATGCACCAGAACGTAAGTGCTTGAGTTAACTTTGAAATAGTATTCAATTTCAAATATTTCTCATTATATTAATACAACTTGTTTAAAATAAATTTTTAAACTATAATGTTAGGGGGAGTTGTTGTCAAGTGTCAGTATCCTATCACATTGTTGTCCCTTTTAATGGATGTAAACACTGCGCACTTAGCGAGGAGGTACTGCGGTTTTTGTAGTTTCTTTTCTCAATAAAACTTAAAAACATTACAGATGATTCTGACGTATATCGAGGGCCAGATGCTGACTGATAAAAAATTAGATTCTCGTGTTTGTAAAGGTCTTTAAAATAACGCCAGTACACAGTAAAACATCATCAGATTCGGGTGATGATTTTGCAAGTACTGTGAAATTTGTATGGCAAACATGCGTTTGAAAGACCTAAAATAGTGCAGCATTTGGCATTTTTCCCACCTGAGAAATGTTAAAAATTTTATAAAATGTTTGTGAATGTGTTTATATGTTGAAATTCTACACTACTCCTTAAAAATGTTGCTGAGTCATGATGAAAAATAAGTCAGAATCGATGTAAAAAAAATGCTAACCAGATACTACCTGCTATTTGTGATCGCTATAAATGATCATTGTTACTATAATTACACTTATATTAGTTAATTATCCCTTTTGAAGTGATAAATAATTGAGTTTGTCAGTTAACTTTAATGATTTTGTATATAATATAAAAATAAAGATACTTTATAACCTGTGGTTTGAGTTAAAAACAAGTCACCAGAACCAAAGCATGTGCCAGGTGATAAGTTTAACCCATCAAGAAATCTCAATGAACTCTGTTTCCCTTTAGACTGCCCTGGTACCGCAAGTGAGCAAGCAGGAAAATCTGCATCATGTCAGGGCTGTCCCAATCAGAAACTGTGTGCTTCTGGAGCAACAAAAGCCCCAGATCCTGGTGAGATCGCAACGTTTGACCTCATTTTTCAATATTTTAAAAAGTTCATTAAATACATATGTGATATGTGACTTAAAAAGCTCATTTGTGTTTTTCATTTCTACAACTCAGCAATCGCAGAAATAGGAGAAAAGCTGTCAGCTGTCAAACACAAGATTCTCGTGTTGTCAGGAAAAGGAGGAGTCGGGAAGAGCACCTTTAGTGCTCACCTGGCCCATGCCCTGGCAAGTGACAGCACAAAGGAGGTAATTCATTAATATTAAATATACCGTAATTCCTCATGGGTCACAGAGAGCTGGCTACTGTATGACAGTGTGTTGTTTTATAGTTAAAAATAGTATTATTTGTAACAAAATCAAATGCTTTCATAAACTGACTGCTCTGTCCTCTGATGCTGCTGTTAAAGTGAAAAACCAAAGTGTTTTATGGGGACAATATTTTCTTTTTAAATGTCACACCCTCGTGCCCAAATTGAGGCTATAGTGCTAGCTTGGATAACATTTCTTTCTCATAGGGCAAATATGATCTCACTGAACATGTTGCTACTAACCTACAGGAAACCTCCATTCCAACCAAATCCACACTGCTGTCACGTCCACAAACAGCAAAGTACCGACAAGAGCCTGCTGTTTTCTGTACATTACAACCACTAGAGGTCACTGTTACCTGGTATGATCAGGTTTTAAGTTCAGCACAAATAACAGCTTAATACATGTCTCTTCTTGAAAGAAACCTGGATGCTTTAACACACAATAAGTTTGGGCCAGTTTCAAATCCTCCATGCTTGCATCTTATTTAAGAGAGCCTTGCTTTAATCCTTCTCCATATGAAAGTCTACTGCATCGTTATAGCTGCTCTAATCAGGTTTAGGTTGTCAGAGAAAGCAGTGCATTTCTGTTTTTACTTGTTTACTTCCTCTCTTTGCTTGTGCTGCGAGTTTTTGTGTGTGTTGCTCATGGCTCCGTGTTTCCTGATTACTATGGGTCAGTGAACTCACTGTTTTTATGTATGTTAAAAGTCAAAGTCTGGATGTCAATCAGTGTCTCCCAGGTCTGTAGGAGAGGGAAAATCTTCCCTCTGTACCTACATCCTCAGACTCCCCACCACACCCTCCCTATTTGCCATCACACACATAGGTAGGGTAGTGGGGGGATGGTGTACACATGCCGGATGTGGTGAAGGGGGCCATCAGGGTGGCCTTGTTTTCTGCACTCAGCGTCTGATCGCTTCTTTAAACACAAGAAAACTGACAATACTACAATAATGGAGGTATGGTGAGCGGGGCTGCTTGAGAGGTCTCACTTCCAACCTGATTTGGTTATTGCCCATCCATCCCTGAACGGGGTTGCAGTGGGGCTGGAGCCAATCCCAGCTCACAATGGGCGAGAGGCGGGGTACACCCTGGACAGGTCTGGTTACTGCCCCTCAGTTTTAATTACAAACAACATACATCACAATCATCTATGAGTTGTTTGCATCGGCTGGGCCTTGTAGGGTAGGAGGTGGTTTTTGGGCCCTGGGGCCTGTGCGCCGTCACTCTGGGGTGGCTGGATCTGGGCTCGATGGGCCTGTCATGTCTGACTGTGGGGGACTCTGCCTAGGGGTCTCCTTCTGCTGCCTCCTGGACGGATGCAGGGTGGGGTGGCTGGGGCCTGTGCTTGGGACCACCTGCCGATTGCCCTGGTCTCTGAGTCTTCCTGGCCTGCCTCTGACCTTTGGGTAGAAGAGGTCGCATTGGCATGATCACTTTTCACTCTGTAGATTCTGCATGATGACACGACCACTGAGCAGTTCTTTAGGTGTATTCACTGACAGCCATTTTCCCTTCATTTACCATATTTTCTGGACTATAAGTATGTTATAGGTTGGCCGTTTCTGCACCTTATAGTTTGGAGCGACTCATACATGAAAAAATACAATCCTGATCCAAATCTTAAGACGAGTTGAAAACTTGCTAGAATTTACCTTTTGCATGTTTGGATCTTCATGAGATTTTAAGTAGAGCTACAATATGAAAAAAAACAACAAGGAAGAGAGTAACAAAAAGTCATTTATTGACTGACTTATAGTCTGTCTTCAGAGCGTTTATTTTCTCTGTTTTGCTGTTTTCAGGTTGCCCTGCTGGATGTAGACATCTGTGGTCCATCCATTCCCAGGATCATGGGTTTAGAGGGAGAACAGGTCAGTTGTGTTTACCCTGACTTTCAGATGCTGTCCCCACACATTTTCTCTTATTTTGGGCAGCAGTTTATTTGTCACTTACTCACAAAGTTCTCACGGGAAAGACAACAACATGTTCTGACTTGAAATTTGTGATCTGCTATCGGTTTTGTAGGTTCATCAGAGCGGCTCTGGCTGGTCCCCTGTGGTGAGTCACCTCAAATAATAATGAAATATTTATTGCTTTGGGTTTTTTTCAAATACATTTCATGTTACATACATCAAAATGTATGTTTTGCAGTATGTCAATGATAACTTGGCAGTGATGTCTATCGGTTTCCTGCTCAGTAGCCCCGATGATGCAGTTATCTGGAGAGGACCAAAGAAAAATGGTACGATTAAGTGTGTACAATGTTGATTTTCCAGGTTTTTTATTGTCTTAAAATGATAATCTATGCGATATTTGTCTCCAAACAGGAATGATCAAGCAGTTTTTAAGGGATGTTGACTGGGGTGAGCTGGATTACCTCATCGTGGACACACCGCCGGGCACGTCGGATGAGCATCTGTCAGTCGTGCAGTACCTAAGCTCCACCCATGTTGATGGGGCGGTTATCATCACCACACCTCAGGTGCACAAGCTGTACACCCATACATTCAGTTTCAGGGGGGGTTCTATCAGTTCATTTCATATGAACTGTGTTGAAGCACTGAACCAGAAAAGCTAAGAAATGAGTAACTACTGATAAAATCACTGCTGGTATGCTGAAGTGTAGCTCAGTCAATAACAACAGAAACACTGAGGGAAATTCCAGCTTTAAAGGTAACAACAACGGTGTTTTGCTTCACTTCACCCAATGTACAAACGTGACCAGAGGTTTGTGTGTTACACTGTGTGTCTCACTAGTTACAAAGATGACACTGAAACCATGAAAGCAACGTTCAGGAAATAAGAGCTGCACAAATTACCGCCATTTAGTCAGAATGCATTTTTCTAATAGATATGACCTTAGATAACACCTTAGTGTTGCTTCAGAGATATAACCAATTTAAACCCTTTTTGTGAGAAACACAGCTTATAAGGCTTTAAAAATAGCAAAACAAGACAAAGATATAGTTTTCTGTAAAGAAAGTTCTGCTGTTCAGAGTTTGTACCAGTGAATATCCAGAAAAAGCTAAAGAAACCCTGTTAGCCAAACAGATGTCAAACCTCAGAAGATCATTTTGCAGCGTCACACTCCTCCCTTGACCTACATGTTACCCAACAGATCTGTAACCTGTAAGCTTAGGGTTTAAGAAATGATCTCTAGTAAACAGCTTCACAATAAGGTGAAGCATCAAATCATGTCAGATTTATATGCCCTGAAGCAAAGTAATGTTAACTGCATAAAACCACGCTGTAAGACCTGGGATACCCAGGTCAGTATCTCAGGTCCACGGTGACCAGTCCTGGTGTGAAATTGGACTGTGGTCTAAAGTTTGATGCATAGATTGGTGTTGTCATGAAATCCAGCTTCTTTTATCTTAGGCAGTTATCAAAGCCAAGCCGTTTGTTTGTTGTCATGATTTCGCCATGCTTTTATTACAAATCACCACGGTTGCTGCAACAGATCACATGTCGGGCTCAATGGCAACCGCTTGCTCATTCATCTCATTCAGAACGCTGCAGATAGCCTTTAAACTGGTACTAAAAACCAGTAGCGCATCACTCCTTTGCACTAATAACATGTTTTGTTTCGTAATAATTTAAAAAAATCTTTTGTTTGTTTTTTAAATAGTTTGTTTCAATGTAAAGCACTTTGAGCTGCCCTGTACATGAAAGGTGCTATATAAATAAACTTGCCTTGTCTTGCCTAAATGTCAATGTGGCCTCACCCCACAGTATCTGTCCAACCTGCTCCAGTCCTCCTGCATGCTCTCTCAGATCAGCAGGTCACTTCCTGTTTGTTGTCCCTACATTTAACATGAAATCCAGAGGGGACCACTCGTTGACCCCAAGCTTCAGATGCACTGCTACTGTACCTTAGACAGGCTGGGTCTCTTTCTGTTGTCAAACTCTCTCTTAAGGCTCACCTACTTTCATTAGCTTTTAACACAGCTTGAGTTGCCTGTTTTCATGTTTTATTGTTTTATTGTATGTTAATATTATAGATGAATGGATGGAACGTATTTTACTGTTGAGTATGATGCTTATGATGATTGCTCAGCTTATCGTTGTGTTGCTGGTAAACTATGTTGTTTTAAAAGTGCTCTATAAATAAAGCAGATTTTAGCATGTTAACATGTTCAACATGTTAATGCCTCTCGATACTGTACCAAAGCTCTGCCTGCAGAGTTGCAGCTCTGGTTTGTTGAGTTTTGATAGCTCAGCCATAAACCAATAAAAGGCTGAGCCAGTGTGGTACAACATGTTTGGTTACATATGTAGAAGAAAAGAAATACTAGTTGGTGTGTGTGGTATTATTTAGTATTAATCTCTTCTAAAGCTTTGCTTTTTATCAAGTTTATGAAAACATTAATTTTACAGGCAGGCATGTAAACTCAACGTTGTACTTTGGTCTTTATCCAAGTGTGCTCTCTGTTACATAGTTTGATATAAAGTTTATGACACACCCTAATGACATATTAACAGTAAAAAGAATAAAAAACCCTGTGCAAAGACCTAGCTTCAGTACTTCTGCTCTTTGAAACAAACTTATTAGTGAAGATATTTATTGAAAAAAAGAGCCTTTTTTCCTTGTTTGAAGCCACAGTGAGGATTCTCAATACACTAAATGATTATTTCATCCAGTTCAGTGCAGTTTCTCCTCTGTTTCTGACAGAGGGCCAACCAGAGCACTGCTCTAACTAATACTTATTTTTTTCAAGCAAACCTACTTTGAGTTGTTTCTGTGCCCCTAAAACATATTTTTCTGTCTCTCAGGGTGTTTATTTTAGCTGACGTTTCCTTGTGCTTCATTTAGTTATGTCGCTGTCGGATTAAACCAAAACAAACGCACTTCCTCATTCCTTTAGTTTCTGCTAAACCATAACCTAACCCTGTCCAGGCTGGAATTACCCGCCGAGAGAAACTACCGTCTGTGGCACTTAGACATATTTGCTGGCTACCTTTTTATCTCACACCTGGTTTACAATCAAAACATTTCTACAAATTTGAAGCCGTCTGGTTCTGACTTGACGTCCTTTTTTTTTTGTCTTTCTGCTTCCTGCATCTGTCTCTTTAGGAGGTTTCATTGCAGGACGTGCGGAAAGAGATTAGGTTCTGCCAGAAGGTGAAGCTGCCTATCATCGGAGTGGTGGAGAACATGAGCGGCTTTGTGTGTCCTAAATGCAAGGTCACTAAATGCAAACACACAAACAGGACAGAAAAACACAGACCATATGTTTTCTCATATATTTGCTTTAACAAAATGTGTTTTAAAACTGCATGAAGTTTAGGTGCACTTGTTACATCAGATATAAAACTAGTCACCATGTCTAGCAAGAGACTGGGGTTGCAGGGTAATCCAGCAGAAGGTGGACTGATCAGACTTTAGATCAACTGATTTAAACTTATAATTACATTTGTTGTTTCTCTAAATACAGTATTAGTTACCTGAAAGGTAGCGTAATTATCCAGCCTCTGTCCCTCACAACTCTCACATGATGGTTAGAAAGGATTAAATTAAATTCATTGTTCTGCTGTTGAATATGAAATCAGGTTTTCTATTAACTTCTGGTTTTGTTGTGCTGTGCAGATTATTCTTACATGGTGGTTCCATTTTTTAATGGTGTTACCAAACTTAAGAAGTATTCTCCATGTTTCACATGTAACATGTTATGTGTGATATTAAAGACCACTGAAATGTGAAATGTAGGATTGTTGTTTTTTAGGCTACTGGTATAACTGAGGGGTATTTTAATTCTAAGACTTTGTGAATTTGCAGTACGGATTGTATATTTAGTCAAAGCTAAATTCAAAGTAGAACATTTAGGGAAGAACGTGCACATGTGAACCCTCATCTCCTCTCTTGCAGAACACATCGCAGATCTTCCCTCCCACCAGCGGAGGTGCTGAGAAAATGTGCACAGATCTAAATTTGCCTCTGTTAGGCCGAGTGCCGCTGGACCCGAGGATAGCACGGAGCTGCGATGAAGGCAAATCGTTCCTCAGTGAAGTGCCCGACTCTCCGGCTGCTGAAGCCTATATGAGAATTGTGCAGAGTGAGTCTGCTGTGTGCATCCGTTTGAACTCTTGTGTAATTTTGCAGCATTCCTCGGTACAGAACTTAAATTCACACTCAGTCATGTTCCCTTTTCCACCAAAGTCCCGTATTATTTTTTGATGACTGTATCATTTACCTGATTTTCCCAATTCCTGATTAAACTCAGTAAAAGAAGAAGTGTTTACTTTACAAACAGGAAGTGTTCTTCTAAAGAGGAAGGAGAAGAATTGCGTTGAAATTTGATAACCTAGCTTTTGTCTCATTCCAAGACAAATCAATTGTGGCTTATGCGACTGATGGTTTTACACTAAATACTGATAGAGGTCGCTCCCACTTTCTCGCCCCTCCATCAGGTATCCAGGACTACTGCTCCAACAGAGAGGCCGAGGAGCAGAGCACAAGCTGAGAGCGTCAGACAACGGCCACATCAGACTGAGGCTGATCACACTACAAGTGTGGTAGAACCTGAATCACAAACATAAGAAAGCTGAGTTAGCAACCTAAGCTTATCACATTTCAGCGAGTCAGACCTTTTGCAACAAATTTGGCAACACATAAAGATTATTTCTAACACAACTGAGCTGAATTCCCAGGAAAGAAATACTTGATTACAGCTCGATCAGAACGTTTTTTTATCTAAAAACACAAATGCAGACAACAATTAAGAAAACAGACGTCTTTAAAATGGCAGGTTTTTTAAGCAGATTAAGTGATTTTTTGTTTTTTTTACTAAGGAGCAAATCGTATAATAGCTGTGGACTGTTCAGAGGATGATGGGAGTGGATGCACAATGGTGTGGAGAAAATGTCTTTCTTTGTATTGAAACTCCTAATAAATGGCACCAATGTATGTAAAATATTTAGAAAGCATTGTTGGCTTTTCCATTAATAACTTGTCTTGTGGTATATAAAGAAGTGAAACATGTAGGACTTCAGAGGTCCCACAGTAATGAAGAAGATATGATTTTTTTTAAGCAAGCATATGATCAGATTATAAATCATGCTGCAGTGGCATTTAACTACTTCCTGCTGTTTCCATCCTCCTCGCCAACACCATGATTTCAGTTCAGTGATATTTCAGTGTCTTGTTCTCAGAAGTCATTCCTCACCTGAGACAGTTGATCAGCTCACCCAATGAATGTCAGGTTGAATAAGGTGAGATGGTATTTAGGAAGGTTATGTTTTGTTTTGACTGACTTCCTGGCCAAGTGTCAGCAACAACATAAGGTTTAAAGATAGATGCCCTGTTATTTTTGTTGTTTTTTATTATTTGACTGGCTTTCTAAATAAAAAGCAGTCTATTTTTTTAGTTTTCACTCAGACACACTCACTTAAAATGTGAATTACTCAAAAAACTCACTGATTCAGTGTTTATTCCCTCGCCAGGGTTTTCTGTGGTTCATGTGTGACGACATGATGTTTGTCCTCATCTACTCCTCTAGTTGGATGTAGTTCCTCCAAAGTTCACTAAAAAACACATGTGAAACTGCATCTGCATCCTGTTACCAGACTAAACACTGTAACCACATGTCGTAAATTTAATTTCTCTCAGTAGCTTTAAGACCCTCTGAATCCCCACACCTGCCCAGTAATCCACCTGAAACGCATCAAAACTTTGAACCCTGTAAAACTAGAAAATCTAAACAAAGGTTTGGTTGTTTCCTCTGCATGCAGGCGGAAACCTCGGTAAGCAACTAAAACTACAAACAAGACGCTGTGAGCAGTTTACAGTGTGGAGAAGGGATTCTCTTTGTTTCATAATTTAGGACGAACGTTGAAAACTCGGCACCTAAAAGTTATTTAAAACTTCTGCTTTTGAGCCTTTTGTGTATTCATAGACGGGATCATCAGAGGAATCTCTGCCCGTACTGTCTCTGAAGGAGATCTAGCCGCTTTGTTATGTAACCAGATAAACATGGTAGCATATTTGTTGGCACAGCATGTCGGCATGGAATATTAAACCAAACCTGTTTTCATTCCATGAAAAGAAGCCAGTTTGCCATCTTTAATTGTTCAGGTGCTTACCGGTATTTATGCTGTGAGAGCATTTTGTTTCTGCTGTGTTTTTCTCAGTGTAAAAAAAGTGTCCTCACCAGCTTAAGAGGTTGAGCCCAGTCTTTGTATTTAGTGAAAGAAATAAACACGTTACCTGTGTGATTATACTATTCAACGCCACGAGCATCTGTTGGAAAACCCTTCTGAACGACTGACAAACAGATTCCTTTAGATGCTGTTCTACTTGTAAATGTTGAGTGTTTGTTGTGTTGCTGAGTATATTTGTGATCTCTAAGATTAATAATGGCTAAGTGAAAATGCAGCATAAACAGATTGAGGGGTTTATTTTATAAATATAACAAAGTGAAACAGAAATGATAGCTTCACTAATGAGGATGTTACTGCCCCCTCCAATCTGTCTTGCATATATTTCTGGAAGAAGACCTCCCCATAAAAACCTCTAAAACACCTCCCTGTTTTCTTAGAACGCCTCCTGGATAAATGTGTCAGAAACAAAACTGTCCCTATGAGATGTGTCTTCTTCGTGATGCCTCAGAGGCCATGGCTCAGTTTGCAGAAGTTCTGGACAAAGTGCGGGCAGTTCTGACCTGGGCCTCTCCAGATGAGGTCCAAGCTCTGCTGAAGGGTTTAGTGGAGGAGCAGATCATCTCGGAAACATACAGCAGGAGCCTGAGTCTGAGCTGGCTTACGGAGAGTTATGTGGTTGAAGCTGTATGCGAGAGGGCTTTAAACTCTGCAGGATCCACCATACGCCAGAAGCCGATCGGTCGGGTGACCACTGGAGGATCAAGCGCTGCTGTGGATGACAACAAGCTGGAAGAATTAGGACGCATCTCATTTCTGGATGGGCTTTACTGCACACAATCAAGGACACAGATGCTTAAAGATCAGGATTTTTCCAAACACGATCTAAAAGAAATTCAAACATTTGGGGGAAAGCCAGAAAAGGATAAACATTACCTAAGTCAAGGAAGCTTTTTTATATTAACAGAATCTGAGGTCAGCCTTAAATTAATGAATGAGCTGCAAAGTGGAGCACAACAAACACAGAAGCTTGTGAGTGAGAATGAAAGCGTGTATCAGGGGAATTTGGAGAATGAAAAGGAGTGGTTAGAGCAGGTAGAGGAAGCAGCCAGGAGGATAGCCATTCCTTTGTGGCAGCAGTGGGACAGAGGACAGGGGATGCTGCTGCCGCTGGTTCCCTACATGAGTACCGGCTGCTCAACAGAGGACAAAATGGTGTTGGACAGCAAAGCACCATGCTCTGTTCTGGATATGGAAGAGGAAATGGAGCTTGCAGCAGCTTGCAGGGAGCTTGAGGCGCACGGTAGCTCTGAGTGTGCAGAGTCAGGGATCACAAACTTCACACTTGATACAGAAGCCAGTGATGAGCCAGAGACGCTTTGTTTCTCCACACTCGACACCAACATGGATCACTTCAGGACTCGCGGAACAGCAGGAAATGACACGCCTGTTGAAGCCTGTACAGCAACAGAAATGAACAGATTCACTGGCTTGTTGGAGGGCTATCAAGATGTGTACTGGTCAGCTGATGGGACAAGTACAGCAGAAGACCTGCTTTGTTGGACAGCAGATGCACGATGTGGAACATTTTCTGGACTTGTAGAAAGTTTTTCAGAGACTAAAGTTTTTAAAGAGTCTAAAACTGACTCGTTTTACTCAAAGACATTTTTAAGCAGCATGGAGGGGAATGCAGATGGCAGGAGTGGATGTAGTACAATATGTAGTACAGGACTTACAGAAATCTTTGGTAACATGGATACACATGGGGGTAAGTTTATTTTATCATCCTTTGAATTCTCAGCTGTGGGGTCAGACTATTCAGATGATATGGGTGTAACACATATATTCTTTGTCATGCTTCTGTGTGAGTTAATAAGTTTTCTTCTTCCCGCTCCCTTTAGGGCAGAAAGGGAGTCTTCATAATATGTTTTGTTTGAAGAAGGATTGATTTGTACGTCTCCTTTTTGCTTGTAAACACAACAGCCTGAAATGAACAAACAAACAAACATAATGCAGGAAAAAATAGTTTTTTCATTTAAAAAAATCAGTATATTTCCCCCAGAAACACTTTTTATTTAATTCTAACTTACATGAAACATCAGGAGTTACAGGAAACATGTTATAAGCCACTGTGCACCTGGAGGCAGTTTGTTTTCTCCTCCAAAGCAGAGGGTGCTTTCCTCTTTTTTTCTCAGCTACAGCGAGTCTCCTTTGTTATTCACCCTCTTGCCATACTGTGTTGATGTATCGCTTTGTGGTGAATGGGAGGCTTACTTTCACTTTCATTTTGAGCCATTCCCACCACACCCCCAGTCTGCAGCAGGACCCTTCCACTGGAAAGCTTTACCAGAGTCACTGCTGGCGAGTCAGTGTTAACGCAGCTTCTGATGGCTTGGAGGTCTCCTCTACTTTGGACTAAAAACATAAACAGTGAAGAAGTATTTATTGCGTTCAGCCCTGTTGTTGGTAGTTTTGGGGGTTTTCAGTGAATCTCTGAGAGAAGCATTAAAGGTGTGTCTTCACATAGCTGTGTGATGACCACTATGTAATTATTATAGAATTTTCTGGGTTAAATCTTTGGCAAAGTGCCGGTCCAACTAATATTTATCTTTGCCAAGGTTACTAAGGGCGGACCTTGGATTTGTGGGTGTGATAGGCTCTACATGTTAAGGCCCTGATATGAATTAGTAAAAGAAACTGAAAGAATGGAAGTATCGTTCTCCTTGTGTTGCTAATGATACAGCATTAAAATCCTGGCAAAATCAACAGTAAAATAAAAAGATAACGAGCCGAAGAACACACGCTTATTACAGAGTTAATGCTTATATAACGTGTTCCAGCTTTGTGTGGGAAGTAGACACTGAAAACAGATAAACAGGTGGAGCAGATGCTTTCCATTTTACAAATGTATCTTTATGGTTCCTGTTTTCAGATGAGATTATTAAAGTTAAGGTAGCCTTGCTACAGAAATTCAAACTCTGCCTATCTGTGTAAGGATGTGCATCCGTTTCCAAAAGTTGTATAAAATGTGACTTCATAAGGAATCTATTTACTTTGTAAATATTTTTTACTGCCAGATATATATAGCACTTTCACTTTCAACCAATGAATGTCCATCTGTCTCTAGAAGTCCTACATGATCTTAGCCATCTCGCTCTGCACCGCTGCGGCAGGTGTTTCCTATTGTTACTTTGGACTCTCCGGTCCAAACAGACGTTTTTGTACACTATACCGACTACCTGCTTACAACATTCCATGTATTATTTGCCAGCCAGTCTCTTGCACCCTGTTCTGCCACATTTCTCCAGGCCAAATAACTTTCTGATGTCACTACTTAAGATCCTGGTTGTGTGAATCAGAGTCAGTGTTTTGCTCATTCTTGTTGTACAGCTTGATTTAGCAGCTTCTGGATTGATTACCTGAAAGCATATGACTCTGTGTCACATATACTTTTAATCAGACGAGCATCCTTTGCATTCCACGTTGTGGAGAAGGAGGTTATCGACTGATAGATGCAGAAGCTTAATATAAAGCAAGTAAGAGGTGGCAGAAAAAAGTAGGCTATGTTAAACGTGGCCCCATATGTGGGGACAGTTCCAACACTACTTTAGTTATTAGTTTATTAATAAACACACAGCTTGACTGAATTTATTTAGATAGTTGCAAACTTTAAAAAAACATATATATTTAAGTGTTTAACTGAGTAGGCTAATTCCTATTACATAACCTAAAGTGCATGAACTGATTTTATTGTAATGAAAATCCACTTCAAAATTAAAAAAGCTTAAACTAAAACCTTTGATAAGAGTTCATCTTTCTTACTAATACTGTTCTAATAAGGTTTTTGTAAGACAGATTTAGTTTGTTACCTGTTACTTCCTTCAACAGAAGCATCATGTGATGGTGCTTTGACTATCACATGACGTTCCTGATGCGACTACAGAAAGTAGCAGGTAACAAACTAAATCTGTCTTACAAAAAGAACCAGAATCCTGCTGTTTAACTCATTTAACACCTTGAAACTGGTTTGTTTGTGCATCCCAACACTTCAGAATCACCATTGTGGCAAATGTAAGTGGAGCCACCATAAGTGCAGGCATCATGAGCCCAGGTCTTAAACCGCCAGCATTGCACCACCACATCGGGATGCTTGGTAGCTTTCCAAACAGACAATGCAGTAGCCCTCTTCTTATTCCCAGGTGTCCGGGGTTTCTTTTTCATCTCACTGTTTATAATTTGTCGACTTGTGTTGTGTCTCATCCTTTGGCTTTTTTTTCCGTCTCAGTGGCGTCTGTCAGAATGATTGACTTGCGCTCCAACCTTTTCTCCAACCTTCTGTGATTTTTCTTCATGATCTCTTAGATGAGGATGGATAGTTTTAGGTGAAAACAAGGCGTGAGTTGTTGATCACTCGACTTGCACAGGAGAAGCTGCTGTCAGTGGCCTGTCTTGTCACCAAAGACGGTGCAAAGTCAAGAATCTTTGAATATGTCCCGGTTAAAAGGCAAAATCCCAGTGGTGTAAAATTTGGACTGCACATTATTGGTGTTTCAGCCATTGGGAGAGCCATCCTAGTAATGTATGTCATAGATGAACAATGTCGTGCGTAGATGGTTCTTCATCCAAGAATCACAGACTGAGTTCAGATAATTCCTCAAAGGTCCAAAATGCTTCTGCCAAGCGGCTGAAGCTAGTTAGACTGAAAGATAATATGACAATTCTATTCAAACTGCAGAAGCTAATTCCTCTGACAGAGAGGTGAGAAGAATAGCTAAACCTTTGATGGTGCCAGGAATGTTTCAGAAATATATCCACCCTCATGGATTTGCAGCTCAGTTGAAACTTGTGTTCTGGGAGAGGCTTGTAGCTTGAGGGTGCTGCATGGAAAAGTCCAGGCATCGTTTCATAAACCCTGAGAAGCAATCACAGCCTAGGGAGGATTCACTCTAGCTCTCAGGGTATGAATACTCATCGAATCAAATGGAAAGCCAGGCGACAGACCTGAGAACTAGATGGTAAATGAAACCAAAAGGCTTTAAATGAAAGCTTAACTATCTAATTTATCTTGTTGTCCCAACTCTAACACGTATCATTTCCTCATATACATGTTGTGCTACACTTTGCAACATACCTGCTTACCTCTTCTCGTGCTGAAACTGTAGAATAGGTCAGCTGTCCTGTGCAGATAGTCTGAGGTGATGATGTCCTGCTGATGTCCTGGGACTCCAGCACCTTGACTTCACCGCCCCTCCTGGTCCTAGCCTCTCTCTCTCTCTCTTTTTTATAAAGCAAAAGAAGATGGTGTAGCAAATATTAAATTATTTTCCCCCACACACCACACTGTGCTGCATCTTCACTATGTCTTTCCTTTTCCTGTCTCGTGGCATAGATGTAGGATAGACTGCAACTTGGTTTCAGACTTTAAAGATCAATTTGATGTAAAATAAAAGAAACCTGACATGTTAAAATATTCAATATGGCATCAACCAAGTTGTACTTTATTTATTTATTCATTTATTTGTCACATCTTAACTGTTGTGGTCCTGAGGGACAGTTGCAACACTATGGAGAGAGAGATTTAATAAAAAAAGTCTGTTTTGTTGTTTTTTAATATAAAAAAAAGTTCAGTGAAATTAAAAACCGCATTCAGGTGAACATTAAAATCATCTTTTTTCCTTTGATTTGTTCTTAAAGTGAATAAATGATTTTGCTTTCAGATGTAATCCCATTTTAATATAATTTTTTGGTTGTTATTGTTGTGAAAGTTGGCGTAAAGGCGGCAGTGCAGCCTCTCCCGCCACCTTGAATGAACTGTTTGTTGCATAGTGAAAGTAAAAGCTGGTGAGATGGAGCAGGTTGCGCATTGTGGCTGAGTAATGTGTCATCGGAGGAAAAGTATTACTAATCATTTGGATGTGACTGACTGTTCTTGGAGTTTGTCAATCGAGGAAAAAGCTGTAGGAGTTCGGTGGAGCTGAGGAGTTATTCTAAACCCAGCAGGTAAAACTTATCCTCTGCGAGCACATTTATCCAGAGTGCGCAAGAAGATGACTGCTATTCCCCTCACATCTCATTTTGACCCCTAGTATTTTTATCATTCCTTGTTGTGATAATGTTTCGCAGCAGTGAACATTAATATGCCAATGTTTTATTTACTGTTTGTATTAATTTGATTCGCATGAATATTTTTTTTGCTTTAGAAGCGTGCATGTTTTCTGGATTTTAAAAAAACATGCAAGTTAATCTTTAAATTTAAATGATCATGCTGAACGCGGTTGGATTTTTGTTTTGTGTTGTTTTACATGAGTTTACAGAACAAACTTTCTGCCATCATGCGCAAAGGCAGAGAAAGTTGCGCATGTGCCATTATGACTAAGCCCACCAGCGTGGTGTAAAATGGTGCATGAAGGAGTTAGATGAGCGGTTACTGACTGGGAAATTATTCAGATGGGTATTTTAGGGGGTTTACATGTAACTGGTGTGATTAGAGTGCTGCCAGACTGTAACTGGGTGCGGTGGCGAGTGTGGGAATATTAATGTGCCAGGGATTTCACACATTAAATGTCAGGATTTAGCAAGTGGTTAAAGCTTTTCTTTTTGTATTTGAGCTGACCAGTTGTTTTTAATGATCAGCCTGGTAGTTTATCAGAGCATTTTGCAGCAGGTTTGCAGGAACCCATGTAATAAGGCAATAAAGTTACATCGACGCCATTTTTCACTTTGTTTCTATGTGCAACCTTTGCTCTGAATTTGAGAAGTAAATTTAAAAAGACTCCTTAATCTAGCAGAGCTGTGCTTCTGTTTTTACAAGGACAGAAAAAAAAATCAGGTAACATTGCAGACCTCAAAGTCTACAACTTTATTTCTTTTTCTTTATGTTTTATTATTGTTCTTCTAACAAAATAATGAAACTGACTGTCTTTAGAAAATTGGGTCAGTTATTGTCTTTAAGGATGGATGTTAATTACAAGTTTCCATCCAAAGATTTATAGAGTCAGTGCATACAAAATAATAAATTCTGACACAACTGACTTCAGTTTATTTCTTTTAAAAGCCTGTAAGAATAACTTTATTTGTGCACATCATGGCAGATTAATCCTCAGTTTGGACTGATGCTATTAGGCTGCTAATCATTGGATTGATGTATCATGAGACCACTAGAAAAGATAGAACAAAAAATGCTGGCCTTCTTGTGACGACATGTTGTTCTGTGAACAAAGAGCCAAAGCTCTTCCTGTCATTTGATCCCTATCAAACTAAAGTATGAGTGTGCTATTGCCATACAGAGCCGTGCTGAAAACCACCAGAGGCTAAGCTAAAGGCTCAACACATACAATACAAAGCAAAGACAACCCTGTTTGTGTTGCTATATGCTTTATTTTCTTAAACATTTATGAAACATGTCTGTAAAAGGTTAAAACATAACTGTACAGTTTTTCTGTGAAAACAAATTTCCCATAAGGGACATTAAACTAACTAACTAACTAACTTAAACATTACGATACACACTCCTTCAAACACTCATTAACAGCCATTTGGAGCAGTGCTGTCACCCCTTATACCTGCATTTCCTTTAGTATCAAGCAATACATGTACCCTTACCGGATAAACATTAAGTGGAATCAGGTGGCCTGACTATCAGATCAGAGACAACTTTTAATCACTCTTATTTGTTTGTTGATGTAAATGCAGCATTTGCAAAGCAAACTGTTTTGTATGAAGCTTCAGTTCAACATGCAGGAATTACACAAGCACACTTATCCCCTGAAATATATCCAGAATGTTACAATATTATTATTTCCAAAGAAACCTCTGGGTTTCAGCAAAGAACGTTTTTCATCTTCAGCTGCTTCCTGCATCATTTTCCACCGCTCTTTATTTTCATCAACTGAATTCCCAAACTGCCTTTTTGATGATCTCTTAACAATCCTGCTAAACATTGTCATCTATTTTGAAATTCACATGGTTTCTAGACTAATTTTCTTTGAACAAATTGAGGAAACTCTTCATTAGTGCATATTTAGAGATTTAAATTACATCAGTGTTATCTGTCACACTAAAAGAGGAAATGCAGTTGTACTATATGTTTAATATTCACTGTAATGTTATAGTTACATTTTGTTTAGTTACACAGTATTGTATTAGTTAAACAGTTTTATATATATATATATATATATATATATATGTATGTAGGGAATATCTTTACTTATGTTGACTCTCTCTATCATTTACTGATCAATACTACTGTCCCTGTGATGGACTGGCGACCTGTCGCCCGAATGACTGCTGGGATTGGCTCCAGCTTCCTCGCAACTCTTGATTGTATTAAGCAGTTAAGAAAATGACTGTGTTACTGTCCAAAGTAACCAACATCCAGGTGGTGGAAATGTCAGATTCAAACAACTGTCTCGGTCCATCTTCTCTGAAGACAGCAGGCAACTGTGGCAACAGGAGCCTTGAAAAAAGGCTTTTAATAGGCTATTTAAGTTATATTGCTTTGTCCCTATGCAATGTTTCAAAATAAGCACTGCTAAAATGAGTCAAAATAACATGTTTTATACTATTTTACTTATGTGTATTTATTTTGATCCCCCATCTGCAGCAACTCATGTGGATGACAGTGCCATTAGCTGACTCTGGCATTAAGGCAAAATGAATAAAAGTCTTTCCCTTATAGTGTCCTTCTGTTGTGCACATAAATGCATATAGCCTAAACATGTCAGTGATTCAGAGGGTTGCTATTTGAATTAACTTCATCCTTTGATTATTCTGAGAGAAAATAGCAAGAAAATGCTGTGATAGGAAAGGCAACATCAGATCACTACTTTTACCGTATTCAGCAGACTCCAGTCGTGTACCTACTTGATCTAAATCTTTATTTACATTCTTTATCATGTGTGTGTGTGTGATCAGATGCCAAGATGCAGGGAATGGAAGAAGAACCCTTCACTGCATTTGACTTTAATC
Organism: Pseudomugil gertrudae; assembly: GCA_037177535.1. Lineage (NCBI taxonomy): Eukaryota > Metazoa > Chordata > Actinopteri > Atheriniformes > Pseudomugilidae > Pseudomugil > Pseudomugil gertrudae. The sequence continues at coordinate 6,151,377 of JBAMHV010000022.1, forward strand.
TACCAGGTTAGTTTAACTACGTTTTTATGTAACTTTCCAAAAGGTTTGTCTGTATGGAAAAGAAACACAGATTACCAGTTATACCAGAACGGTCCCACAGATAATCCCATGTCAAAATCTGGCATCATCTGGGAAATCTAAATACTGAGGGAAAACAAAATTGTTGAAAACAATTGTGTTGTTCTGTTGTGTTATTGATACATCATCATTGGTCCTTATGAAGAGTTTGTAGCTTGTTTAAATGAACCAATCATGACGTCATGCATAAACTCCAGTTGCTTTGTAGGTTCCAATTATAAAAACCTGAAATAGTTCAAAGATATCAAACTGCATAAAACCTCAGATCATCTTACAGATGTTGACAGGATAAATGTATCCTTCAAGGCTCCAGTCAGGAGCTGCATCAGGACCCTTGTGGTGTTTTGTTTCCTCTTACAGAGAAGCTGAATCATGGTTTATGCAGAGACAGCTTAACTTAAAATGATTAGAATGATTGTTTTAGATGACCACATGTTCTATCCTTGTTAAAAGCCAAATCTTTTCTCAGCAATAAAGACTCATAAAATGCATTTTGTGCCTCCATAAAATGAACACATCTTTGAACGTGTTTAGCAATAATAATGATTAACAATTAAAGGAAACTGTTGCCAATTTCTTGTCTGATGGTTCTTATTATTTTGCAGAGGATTTATCTGAATACATGGATGAGAAGAACTTAGGTAAGTTTACACAAAACCTCTGGAAAAATGTTTTGCACATTATAAAGATGTGTGAGTTTGCATGCTGCCATAAACAGGCAAATATAAAGTCACTGTTTTCATCTTCCTAGATCCGTCTGTGCTTTTTAATTATCTTGGATCAAGCTGTACGGAAGACCTCAGTAAGAAATGCCTCTTGTTATTTTTATTTTGCAGTTGCTTTGTTATGTAATAATGACCAGTTTAACCCTAAAACATTTCTTTAATAAAAGTTGAAATTATTTATTTGAACTCAGTCTAATTGCTTATGCATCTCTTTATTAGTCTGATGTTTGACATCTTAGGCTAAATGGGAATAAATGGAATGCCTACAAAGTATTTTCCTTTTCTTTGTGTATATTTTTTAACACACTTTATTACTGAACCACTACCTTCTTTAAAGCTACAGGATGTTTAGAAAAAAGCACACCTAATGGAAGAGCGTCACAGATCACTGAACTACAACAAAAACCGTGTCCGTGTATCTATTCCTCTGACCCACTTCCTCTTCTTTGCCAATCAGGTGACGTTCCCACAACAGTAGAAGTGCCTTGCTCACCCAGTGAGTGCATGCAGGGGAACAAACTTCCAGGTGAAACAAAAAAAAGGAGAAAGAGACCAAGAGGTAAATAACCAGTCTTATGAAGCTAAATTATAGGGTTTACAGCTTAAACATTATGGACATGTGGATTGACAATGTCCTCCTGGTTAATGATGTGAATTTGCTCTTTCCAGTTTCTCCATCTCAACAGTGTGCTGCCAAGAAGAAACCAAAAAGTCCAACAGAAAAAGGTGATAAATCTGAAGCCTATTCCAGCTATTAGCAGGCGAGAGGCAGGGTATACCTGGACAGGTTGCTAGTCCGTTGCAGGCAATTTGCATACCCATCAGAAGAGCATGCATTTACTTAGCATAACATATCTTTATTTAATGCACATATACAAACTCACACTTTAACATCTTTTTAACCTGTAAGAGCCCAGCATGACATATATGATACATTTACTTTCTCAGACATTTTGCATCACTTTATGGTAAAAACTTTGCACAACATACTGTGAAGACAATCAGATCAGTGTCTTCTGCATCTTAATGGACACTAGAAAGCAAAAGATTATACAATAAGAATTTTGACATATCACATTGTAATAAATGCTAAATATCCCTTAAAAACTTTGTACTTTTTTACTTATACATTTTGTTAATGGGACAAATAAAAACTTAGACTTAACTTTCCTACCGCTCGTTTATGGGTTAATATGTTTTTGGCTGTTAGGTTTAGGGGTACAGGTTGGGTTAGGCTAACTGATATGCTGTCATAAACAGAGAAGCCTAAACAAACCCATAACCCTATAAATCAGAACATCTTCATCCATTAAACTGGCCTGATGAAGACTACACCGATGATGAACTTTTTCGTGGTCCACAAACCAGAGGTGGAGATGTAGTAGAAGCAGGGACACCATGTTGTTATTGATCTGTTGTTATAGGCTACCCCATTAACCACAGAAGAAAAAACAGCACAATGTGGTGGGCTTTGTCAGATTTTCTTTTAAATTGATATTAGGATTTTTAAAAATAAATTAATTGACTTTATTTAATGAGAATTTTTTCAGGAAGTGGTTCAGTAAATAAAATATACTGAAGGCCAAAAACCAAGAACAATATTTAAAAAAAGGAAAGTAGTACTGACTCATAACGCTCTAAATAAAACAACTCAATGCAATTCCATCATTATGATGAATGCATGTAACATGATCACATGATGTTTTAGGTGAAAGGGACTCTGTTGTCGTTCCTTTGTTATTTATAATGGTGAAACCCCACACCCTAAAACAAGGAAGTTTCATCTCAACAATGCCAAATGAACATTGATAAAGCAAATGAAGAACTTTAAACTTAACTTCCTCTTCTCAGCTCTAAACTTAACTTGTGGACATTTCTTTACTTCAGTGGCTGCACGTCAGACGTTCACATGCCTGCGGCTAATAACGCATTAGAAAGTAGAGTAGCTGAAAGTTTAAAGCCAAATCAAACTGGATGTAATGATACATGTGTATTTTGATGCATCTGTGTGGAAACAAGTTTGGCTCCAAAGCTTTTGCCTCTTCTCAGGAATCCACAGAATTTGTATTTGTTCTCTCTTTCTTATTCAAGTTCATAAGGAGTTTGCATGTGGTTGTTTTGCAGGAACAGATCTGGAATCTGAGCCGGCTCCAGACGAGGCTATCAAAGACCTCCCCACTACTTCAACAAATATCATTCATGTTATCCCCTCCCAGCCAGCAACTCCCATTCCCATTCAGTTCATCACGTTCCCTGACACTACAAGATATCAGGTGGTCCAGCTGTGTTCTTCTCCTCCTCCGGTCATTAGACTTCCACTACCCAACACACCCACTACGCCTACATACATATTAGGTGAGTTTCCAGTGATCCTGGAAGGCCCATTTTGTTCTTTTTTTCTGTTAACGACTGGATCCAAATATCATTTGGATAGCATCCCATTTTGGCATGGGTCATGCAGGTTTTAGATGTTTCCTGGCTCCAAGTTCAGAGTCTTGCACGCAGTTTTGTGCTTTGCATCTATATACAGGATATTACCCAGATATATATTTCCATAAATACATGCAAATCCATTTCTGCACATTTACAATGTTGAATTACAAATATAAACTCTGATAATATTTACAAACATCCCTATACAGCTGCAAAATGTATATGACTTTATATTGAGTCGACACAAATATGACAAAATAGTGACAAACTAAAATGTACACTTATCTTAAAGTATAAAATAAACTAATACCAAAAAACCCAGCTATGTTTTGTTTTGTCAACTAAACCCTATATGCAAATAAAACTTAATATGTGTATCTGTAATGCAGTTTATACAAACTGCTGCAGATTCAGCAATCACACACAACTTTAGCATTATTTTCTATGTTTCTGTTTCTAATGTAGTTCCTACTACATCACCACCTTGCCAACGTCAAATACCACCATTGTCCCCAGGTGAGTACGAGATCCTTTAATCTGGAAAGTGCATGTAAATGTGTGTGTATTAACCAGTCCCACTAAATGTTTGGAACCTTTTTCTCATTTGTTCCTAGCGGACGGTGCTGTCGCACCAGTTCTGATGAGTTCATCCCCTCCAGGGTCTCTATCAGACACGGCCAGCAAAGCCATGTCTCCACCTTGTGTTTCACCTACGTCTTCGAGTAATGGTGAGATTCATCATCCACCTCCATATTTCTTCCCTTCCGGCGAGTGAGAAACTGAGTTTGAGTAACTTGTCACATTTCAGAGCCCCCCCTGTCTAAGGACCCACCTCAGTCTCCGATTGTTCTTGACGTTCCACGTAAGTAAATAAGCTTCTCTTGTTTTTGCCACAATTTTTTCCTTGGAGTAACAGCATGATATTTGCTTCTTTTTGTTCTCCAGAAGGTGTAAAGGAATACATCCAGGAAGCCAAAGCGCATATGCATGAAAGCTGCCAGGATATGGAGGCAGGATTGAGCCAGACTTCTCATTATGTAGATGTGCGAGTGAGCCAGAGAGAGATATTACGCTCAGGAAAAACCTCAAACAAATGTCTGGAAAAGGAATTACTCATCACCGGAGATGCAGATCGGCAAAAAAGCTTCCTAGAACAGAGTCAGGTAAGGCTGCTGCTGGTGAAACCAGTGAAAGGTTTGGACACGCATAGCCTATTGAGTGGATTTGATGGGTATGTGTCCAAACTTTTGACTGGTACTCTACTGATTTGTTTACATCTGTAAGATATTTTTGGATGTCTTTATGTTTGCCCTTTCTCTTTCAGATCTTTCAAAGCTTAAATGGAAGCAAATCTAAACACTATATTTTGCTTTTTGGCAATGCTGGCATGGGGAAAACCACACTTATCCGAAAGCTGTGTCTCGATTGGTCAAGAAATCGCATCTCTCAGTTTGACTTTGTCTTCCTGTTGGACGGCTCGGCTCTCACTTTAACGCAGCCCGTCTATAGCCTTCAGACTCTCCTTCTCAGCCTCTCCTCATTTGCTCCTCCCTGCACAGACCCAGAGGCAGTATACGCTCAAATCCTTGCAGCTCCTAAACGCGTGCTCATCATTTTCGATCGCTTTGACAAGTTGCGGGATTATGAAAGTCTACTCCAGGCTCAAGAAAAAGACTTGGTAACATCACTGCAAAAAGACAGTAAGGCACAGATCTACACAGTAAGACAGTTGTATGCTGCCTTGCTTCAGAGGGTCCTGCTTCCAGGCTGCACCCTTCTGCTTGCCAGCCGGCCGAGGGGCACTGCCAGCCAGTTACTCCGGCGGGCTGATAGCCTGCTAGAGGTGTGCGGCTTCACCCCAGCAAATGTGGAGACATTCTTGTCTCAATACTTCACAGATGCCGAAATCAGAGCATCTGTATTGGACTGTTTAAACAGCAGCAGCTATTTGCGTCTCCTCTGCTGGAACCCTGGATTGTGCCGGCTGGTGTGCACGGTTTTAGAGCAATGCAAAAGTTCAGAGGCCATGCCGAGGACTTTGACTGGACTCTGTCATCAAGTGCTTTGTCTGCAAATGGAAAGAGACAAAGGAAACACTCCGTTACATGCTGAAAAACACATGCTTGAGCAACCCGAACAAGAGACGCAAAGCGATATCTCAAACAGTTCTCTAACGAGGAGGTGTCACAGGAACAACTCGGGTCAGTCTAGATCACAAGCACGCACCTCCGCACTCACCTCCAGAGCAAGGAGGAGAAAAGAGCCGGAGAGGCTGGAGGAGGAAGGAGACGAGGGTGTTCGCAGGGGAGCAGGGAACAGAGACTTGTTGTCCCAGCTGAGCTCTTTGGCCTGGGAGGAGATCAAAACCAGCTCCCCCATCCACCCGACAGGACGAAGCATACCTGCTAGACTCAAGGAATTCGGACTAAGGATGGGACTCCTCGTTTCACAGCCTCTGAGGGCAAGGCCCCTCGTCTCAAGAGAGGAAAAGGAGGTCAAAAATGACATGGGAGGAGAGAACAAGGAAAACAAAGGAAATGAAATCATGAAAAACTGTGATGAGCACATCCTGATGTGGGCCAACCCTTTTCTTCAGAGTTACATGGCTGCAGTCCATTTGTCTCTATCAAGGTAACATAAACTTCTTCTGCGTTCATTGAAAAAGTAAAAGGGATGCATTTACTAACTGTGGGGATTAAATTAAACGTATCCCATCAAAACTTTCACTTTTAGTTGAGATAACATGGCGTCTTTTTGTCTAAACAAAATAGCATGCTGCTTTCCTCACCAAGCTCCTTCACCCCTTTCACTTTCAACACTCTTTCCCTGACTCACTCTCACTATCCATTTCCCCCAGAACTGTATCAGACCGGTCCTTTCTCCAGAGCCTGCCTTTCCAGACAAGTGCAAAAGGTCAGCGGCAGCCTCAAAGGGAAGAGCTTGAGCTTACTCAGCAGATGGCGGTTGGTCTCCTGTTCCACAGAAGAACAGAGCTGCAGAGGCTGCACTCCTACACAGAGACCGTGTTCAGAGATATGGTGGCCAGCAAGCAGGCTTTAGTAACCAAACACCTCGACGGTCTTTCTTACGGTGAACTGAGCCCCGCTCAGATCCTTGAGGCATGCCACTATGTCTATGAAGCTAGTTTCACACACAAAGAGACAGGCGGCACTCGACTGCTGACCCATCTGATAAGAAATCTTCCAGAACTCCTGACATTTCGCGGAGTCCCTCTCAGCCCACCAGATGTGTTCACCGTGCAGAATGCTCTCGCGCATGGTGGCGTTGAAGGTAGAAGTTTCTCTTTGGATCTGGAGGACTCTAGGGTGCAGATCTGTGGACTCAGAGCTCTTGTGGGTCTCAGTAACATTGACACATACAGGTAAAAAGCTGCATTGAATCAACTCTTATTCAACTATCCCTGAATGGTCTAATAAAATCAATTCTCTTAAGGTGGCTTGTAGACATAATATAAATTAGTTATGTTTAAGAAAGTAGCGTTCAGGAGCCTTTCTGACTATAAGTGGCATGGGTTACACGATGTATTTATCCTTATTAAAATTGCTGCTGTTAGCTTGTGATGCTATTTAGCCTGAAGTGTAATACTTCCTAGCACAAAAGCAGCTCCACACTGCTTCACAAGAGAAACGTTTTATTTTATTTTTATGTGGAGCATTATCCACATCATTACGAAGCCTCTGTGTGTGTCCTGCAGAGCTTGCATTGATGATGTCATCACCCTCTGGGAGCAGCTGGAGCAGAGTGGTGAAGAAGATCTCCTGCAAGAAGCAGTGTCCAAGTTTAAGATTCATCCTCTGAAAGCCACACAGGTGTGTCACATAGAGCATCTGGAGAAGCTGGTGAACATACACTTGCACAAAAGGCTGCCAGACAGGTAAGGCAACGCAGTTACTCTGTGTTTAGCTATAGCACGCAGCCTACTGGTCCTCTAATTTCATCCTGAAATCCTGTGTTGTGCTTATGTGTAGCTCTGGCCAATCAGATTCCATCCTGACAGACGGCGTGCCAGCAGTCAAAGAACTGCACAAGCTGGAATTTGAGTGAGCATTTCTGACATTTGGTATTATGACGTAAAGGTAAAAGGGTGATGTTAATTATAATATTGTGTTTTTTCATAGGCTTGGTCCAGAAAAGGGTCCCCTGGCTCTTCCTAAACTATGGGACCTCCTGCCAGGGCTGCATAACCTACAACACTTGGAGTAAGTGTACATTGTTTATTCTATTCTTTTTTAGTGTAAGAGCTGCACATCTCATCTGACAGCATCTATATCTGTCCTTTCAGTCTAGAGAAGAGTAAGATCGGGGACAAAGGAGCTGAGAAACTGGCGAGTGCGTTAACTTCACTCCACTCTCTGGAAGTACTCAAGTAAGTACATGCTGCACCCTTTCTCAATCACTTCTTTTAACAAGTTAGTCTAAATAAGTATTTTCTCCCCCCGATGTTCAGTCTGTCACAAAATTGTATAGGAGACCAAGGAGTGAAAAATTTGGCCTTTGCAATAAAGGACCTCCCCAAACTGCACTGTTTGAGGTATATAATCCACACTTCAGCAAACACACATGCCCACACAACAGCTATTAATGGCATCTTTCTTTAACCCCACATATTTTCACTTCCTCCTTCATTTTTTTGACCAGCCTCTACAGCAATGTGATTTCTGATGAAGGGGCGGAGAGTTTAGCAGCTGCCCTCCCTTACATGGCTTCCCTCACGGACCTTGAGTGAGTATGCTCTAGGAAATGATGCCCCCGTATATCATTGTGTTTGCATGCCAGTGATGATTGCATGGGAGGGGGGAACCACAGGGATATTATGAAAGTAGTCAAACATTTAATTTATTGGCCCATACTTGCTGATAATTTTGATTTGCCATCAATATTTATTGTCATTCCTTTAAACAGTGTGAAGTATAACAAGCTGACAGATGTTGGTGCGCAGAGCCTCGGAGCCAGTCTGAGACACTGCAAGAAGATTAAAACTCTGAGGTGAGCTGTCCTCTTACGTAATAAATGCTCTTCATCTCTAGCTTTTCCTTATTAACCTGGTTTCATCTCATCCCAGGATGTGGAATCAGTGTATTCCCTACGGCGTTTTTGAGAGACTTCAGCAGCAGGATAGTCGCATCCTTTGGCATTAAAGTAACGAATAAAGGTCTCTTCTTCCAGCCAATGAGCTTTGCATCATCAGGCACATTGCCCAACACTACGCGTCTCCCACAGCATTAAAGAACATTTGTGACATCTTGCACTCATCAGGTGATGTCACATTGTGCCTGACGTTTTACTTTAACGTGTGTGCCTCACCTCGTTGTGTTTTACTTTAATGCTTCATTCAAACTTAACAAGCAACTTTGCACTGATTTGATGTTTTTTAATGGTTGTCTGACCTTTTTCCTGTATGGATTTTTAACGTGTTTGTAGTTTTTGTGGCTGTTCATGATCATTTGCTCATTGCTTGGCACTTTATTAGAAATACAGTATTCCATTGTGTCTTTTTTTTCTTTTTTTTCCATTTCATCTAAATTTAATGGTTTATTAAAAAGTGTTTTTCACTTCCTTTACTTTCAGTCTCTGTTCTCCATTTCAATGCAAACGACATCATGTTGTCTGCAGTTCTGCACAGTTAAATGTCGCCTCTGTACGTATAAAACCATTACTAAATGTACATGGTGATGTGTAGGAGATGCGATGAATCTTAGCTGATAGATGATACTGAAATTGATCTATAACCACTGTTCTTTATTGATTAGCAGATAGTGTAACACATCCAATAAACATGAGCTTATTTGCTTATTTAACTGGGACAATGCAGGTTATATGATCCATACATGGATGTATGATGTAAACCTGCAGGAATAGAGCAACTAATGATTATCTCCATCTTATCATATGCTTTGCAGAAGCACAGGACGCTTATCTTCAGTGATGCGTGATTCTGTTGTGCACTAGCGCCATCTTGTGAGTGAAATGTAAAATTACACCAACAGAGAACTGATTTACATTAGAGATGAGTCAAAGTTGGTGTTCACTTAGGATTTATTATATATACATTTTGAAAAAATAAAACTTTCTAACAATCCACAGCTCAGAGTGCCTATCTGCTAAAAGGCTGATGTGGAAGGATGATGCAAGCACCGGCTGTGTGCTGATAAAGTCAGTAGAGGTGATCATTTCCAGACCAGAATAGTGTGACCTGGAACGTGCAGCCCAGTCCACTAACCTGTGATTTATGATGGTTTGTTTCTACTTGCTGCATGAACTCAGGAAAACCAATAAAAAAACGTTGGTAAATAAGTTGTTGTTGCCATTACTGAACGTCCTCCATGCAAAAACAAAATATTTATTTGCATATTTATATTTGATCAATGAGATGAGTAAAAAAAATGAGGCATCATTTTGGTAACTATGGAGATCAGACGACTGAGGTGTGGGACTCTCAGCTTGGTATGAAAAGCATGAACTGCATGCACACCGTGACATTAGGGAACAAAGTTGTAAAGATTTAGCAGCAACGTATGATGTCATCCAGGCTTCCTGACGATGAAGCACATAGCAATAGAAAACCTAAATGCACGGCAGCTCAAGAAACTGCATCTGATCTCAGAACCATCAAAACATAAAAGTAAAATAAAATACAGGTGGTGACATGCATGGACACTTATAGGGGCGTACAGAGGTCCCCCTGTTTTAAAAAGTACACTGTTGTTACAGTAAAATCATCATATTGCTCTGTCTCAAGGTTTCAACAGTTTGTTGCCTCAGCTATTACTAAACTGTTTAAATGGCACATTTGCATTTTACACAACATCCCAACAGCTTCACTGGCAGGTGACCCAGCCCATTCCACTGACATGGACCCCTAACTCAGCTGGTAATCGTGTAGTTGGGATGATTTGATTATAGTTTAATTAAATTCTGTAAATATACCAATGACCAGTTGTGTCCTGAGTTTTATAATTAGGCTTAGTCGTGTTGACCCCACACATCTTTAAAATACTGATTTATACAAACAAATAACAGAATTTCCTTTTCCAAAATGCACCTTAAAATGCACCCTAAACCAGGAAGCATCCATACTATGGAGTGAGATATGTGTTTTTATTATTCAATCAAAAAAAAAGTTGCTTCAAACAAAAAACCTTTACTTCAATCAA
>JBAMHV010000022.1:6170234-6194806 GCA_037177535.1 Pseudomugil gertrudae
TTGATTTCATGCTTGTGTTGTTTTATTCTCTGATGTACGTCGCTTTGGATAAAAGCGTCTGCTAAATGCCTGTAGAACTTAATTCAGTTTGAGCCAGTGACATCAATATTAGCACCAGGTTTAATTTCAGTGATAGTTGTATTAATTTCTTGATACTTGATAAACATTGGTACGTAGCATTTAGATTTTTTTCAAACAGAAAAAATCTTCATCCTTCTGGAGCTTTCATAATGAGCAGCACCGTAATACCTGGTTTCTTGCACAACAGAATTTTAGCTACGAGTGTAGGCAGGCGAATGACCGCTCTCTGAACACTGTAACAAGTATCCAGAGTGCAGTCACATCAGTCAGGTGTATTGCCAACTGATCAATAAACATGATTTTATTCCTGTCAGGTCTGACAAACGCTGAAATTGCGATGTGTATCCCTATTAAGTTTTATAGTCACTCATTCACAAAGTCACACACTGACTGTACGTCTACCTCCACAGCTGTCACAGGTCAGTTTTGACCATTTATCATTATCTGATTTCATTGATCATTGAGATGATGATTAAAAAAAGAATATCAGTCGACCAAGGCCAGTGTAGGTTACAGAAGAATTATACAAAATTGCACGCACTGCAGTTTCTACTACCTGGTTTTTAGGATAAACCGTGCAAGGCGTGGGCCTGACCTTTCTTTAAATATTCTGTGCATAACAGCTTGCACTGCATGGGCTTCTTGTTGCTAGGTAACTAAAAACGTAGCAGATGATACAATAGCTATTTCTCAAATCAAAGTTGCATCCTAAGTAGGCTGGCCCCTCAGAGGTTTGGTAAGATTCTTTCATGTTGTAAGTACACATAAGGAAGAAGTCTTGAATGTGTACGTCTATGTCTCTGAAAATGTCCAGTCCTGGACTGGTCTCCAGTTTATCACAAGGCCAACCTCTTTGAAAATGTGTAACTTTTCTTTGCGATCAGGATACTTGCTTTAATTTGTAACAGAGTTTGTTAATGGGGAGTTTTGGTGAATCGTGTCATTTGTAATAATTTAGAAAAGCTGTTACTACAAAGCTGACATTTTATCCATTTTACCATTTTGCCCTACCCCTCCATTTGCAGAAGTAAAGGGCCCTTTTTCTCAAGGAGCAGTGGTCACCCAGTCATTTAACTAAGGCTTGACTTGTTGGCCAGTAATCCCTGATCCCATAAAAAGTGGCCTGGGCCTGTAAAGTTATCACAAATCTATGATATGATGTCATCTGATTAGAAAAGTCTTCAGTAAACATGTCCCCTCAACAGATCTGATCAAACTGTTCCTCTCCTCTACTTTCAGATTATCTCTTGTCGAACAACCACGTGAACTCCATCATTGTCCATAAGTTTGACTTCTCAGACGAGGAGATCATGGCCTACTATATCTCATTCCTCAAGACGCTGTCACTCAAACTAAACAACCACACTGTGCACTTCTTCTACAATGAGGTGAGGCCACAACACAGAGGGATGGGGTGTACGAGAGAAAACAAAGCACTTCTGCCGTATCAGCAGCTGCTACTGTGCTCTGCTGGACGGACGAGGGAGAAAAAAATGAGTAATTGATTTTGTTAAAACAAAGTTGAGGCTGGTTTGTCCCTCATATTTTCTGTCAGTTTATCTTTCAGTTTGCATCTCTTGATGTGCAACACACTTCCTGTGAAGAAGGGGTGGTTTAGCAGCCTCTGCATCAAGGATCTTTGTCTTCAGAACCTAATTGAATAATTTACTTTGTACAGGGATTTACTGTCATATGTATTTGTTTTTAAGAAACCAAAAATGTTTCATCTCAACAATTAGTTCTGATGTTACGCTTCATTTTCACATTTCCTGTTCATTGGCCTGTGTGCTCTGGGGAAAGTTAGTGGTGTACTGTCGATGGTAACTGTACTTCCGAAGCCAAACCAGACCCATTGTGCAGATCTGAGGGGTTGTTTCAATGTATTACAGTAACCAGTTGCATGTTTTTGTCTTCCCTTTTTAATTTACTTTAGCTTTATTGTGCTTTTGCTGGGTAATCACCAAAGTAAACTAGATCTATTTTAAATATATATATCTTTTATTAGTTGAGCAGATGGTATTTAGTCAGTTTAAAGGCAAATCATGTCATTTGTTTTATTTAATTTAAAATAGTTTATTCATTCAGCTTCATGCTATGTGTTTGGGTTTATTCTCAATACAATGTAGAAATGATGCTGATAGATGACTTTAGTCTGTTCCTGTCAGATCTGCACAAGCCTTTAACAAAATGCGCCAGCTCTTGGTTCGGTTTCAGGGTACTTTTCTTCATTTGCTGTGACCTCTAGGTTTCTATTTAAACCCTGAGTCTGTGATGACTTGGAGGTCGCAGTGAATAAAGAATAGTAGGGTGGAGGCACCGGCACAGAGGGAGATGGCTGCAGGAGTCAGTTTTCCTTTTGTTAAAGCAGCACGATTTTACTGTGTAAATAACAAGTCACGTGATGCAATTTAGTCCTGATTGGTTCGTTTTCACAGAGAGCAGAGAAATCCAAATTAAGACTAATCTGAAATAATTAATTTGGTGAAAATATCATGCTATAATTTTTTTCTTCTTTTTGCTTTCCTGTCATATTTTTGTAGATTTTCCCAGATTTTGATTAAAATTAGTTTTGCACTTTTTCTGCTATAAAAGAGAATTGACGATTCTCAGTATCTGTTGATACTGCAGATCGTATCCATCCCGCTGCTTTCTTTCTCTCTCTCTCTGTGTTTTATGGCCTGAGCACTGCAATGCCTTGCTCACCGGCGCCCCCTCTCTGTCTCCCACACACAGCACACTAATGACTTTGCCCTGTACACCGAAGCCATTAAGTTTTTCAACCACCCTGAAAGCATGGTCCGCATCGCAGTCCGCACCATCACACTCAACGTCTACAAAGGTGAGTTTCAGGAGCATGCATGTGCACGTGCAAACTACACACATGCACATCCACACAGACCGCGGGGATTCTGGGACTGTCTGTCGCCTTTCTTTCTGCCTTTTTGCGTCCTACCTCTCCATGCTGCTGCTTCTGATGCATGAGCATGAATAACAGGTAACGCTGGTTTATTTCAGATGAAATCATACTAAAAGTCTTTAGAGTCCAAAAGCTATCAGCCACAACATGCAGCTAAAATGATTACATGAGATATCATAGAGAATGTGAACATTTATTCTGAATTTACATTCATAAAGATATAACATCACTCCATCAGCAGGTGATGGCTGTTTTGACACCTGTCAAGCCTGCTTGTAGATCACTGTTTAGAGCTGATGCTATATATAAACACCTATACTGATCTATAGTGTCGGAGGAATTGGTAGGCATGCAAGTTCAAGGTGTTATCTGTTTATTTCAGTAATACTTGGTATTATTTTCATTGTTGTAATTTCATCAATGGACATGTTTACAGTTCATAGAATGTTTAGGGTGCAGATAAATACCGAATGCCAACCATATTTACCCCTTGAATGACTGGGTATACAAAGAGTGTACCTTTGTGTACTCTGTCATACAAAGGTTAAATATGGATGGATGCACAATCACTAAGTTGGATAGACATGTATTTCTAAAATAAAAAACTAAAATTCCCGTGATGTGGTTTTACATTAGAATTTTTATAATTGTGATATTTTAAAGTTATACATCTAATCACATGTACATCACGGCTGCCCTAACTGAATTTAGTCTTCTTAGCGTGCAGCATAGCTGCAGGTTTTTTGTTCTGCAGGTTTTTCGTAATGTCACCCTGTGCTGCTATGATGCTGCACTGATGCTTTCCAGTGGCTGCGCTTCTCTTTGCTTTCTGATTAACCAGCTTTTGCATTTACTGTGGGACTAAGCTGGCTTCCTCAGGGAACCAGCGTCTTTATCTCACTCACTTTCTACGTACATATTAAACAGCATCTCCTCTGCCTACAGTGTAACGGCCTCATTCTGCATGCAGCACTTTGTAATCTACAGCTCTGCTTTGTTACATCACACATCATCCTGATTCTGCAACTCTCAGCAGTTACAGTTGGCATAGTTGAATCAAAGTAATACATGATGTAACCCATGGTACAGAGAATGTAACATCCCTGGCCTGTTTGTGGGCTGTGCTACAGCAAGGGATCTGTTAGTGAAGCAAGAATCAATTTAACTCAGCAACTCTGGTTAATCCCTCTTAGTGCATTTCATAGCACAGTTAAATTTTAAGCATCATGAATTGTGGCTTACAATATTGTACGTCCCCTCACACACACACACCCCACCCCAAACACTAAAAATGTGTGAATACATCACATTGTTGTTGAACATGACTGATTGATGCTTCCTTCTGATTACTTGCATTGTTTACTGCAACAAATGATAATCTGGGAAACAATTTATTTCAGCATCAGGACCAATTTATCTATGATTGACTTGTGATGTCATTCACAGGAACACAAAAATATATCTAAAAAAATCCTTTTAAATTCAGCTACACAACATTGAAACTCCTTTTGCAAGTGTGCCATTGTTTGCAGTTTATTCCAGAAACCTGCAGGTCCGTCCCACTCCCCACCCACCCACAAGCGCCCCCTTACTCACATTAACCCTGTGTCTGTTTCCCCTTCCCCTCTCCCACCACTCTTCCTCCCCTTGTCTCTCTACTCCTCTCCCTCTGCGCGCCCCATCTGCCTAACTGCAGTTTCATGTAAGTTGGTTCCATTCATTCAGTCTTTGTCTCAGGGCTGGGTATCCAGGCAGCATGTCGACTTACTGTTGCAGCTGTTCAGTGTTTTAATCACATAAAATGGCAAAAAAATGTAAACAATATTTGGGGAACACGATTAAAAGTTCCTATTTAAATATCTCTTTTTACTTTTAAAAGAATCAGCCCTTGTTTGTGGTTGCCCAGCCCTGCTTGTTAACAATGATGTATTTGTTTGAGTTAAATAGTTATGTGCATTCTTGTAAATCATTTGTCACCTGCCATCCACCTGCATACATGCAGAAATACATGCATGCCACTCGTAATGTTTTTTAATGAATATTTGCTAGCTTAATTGCTTAAAATGTTATTTTAGCTGAGTGCCACATGTTTGTTTTTTTTCCTTTCCTGATTTATTTATTTTTTGGTGGTGGGTTTTTGTCAGTTTTGGTCTCAGCATCTCCCTTTCTGTTCATTAATTTGATTTGGCTACTCTCACATTGCTTAGTTTACTGAGAGTTTGGCTGTTCTGTTAGTGGAGGCCAATGTAGCCTTGAAGTAATTTCCTGAAACACATATGTTATTAAAGCTGCAGATCCGGTAAGCCAAATCGATGTCCTCAGTTTTTTCTTAATGTCTATAGACCCTAACAGTGGAGCTTCCACACTGCTTCCTATGGATGTACAGGGGGCTATACCTCTTCCCAAATATTCCTCCTTATCTTTTATTATAATACATGGGAGAAAATTAGGTTGAAATCTTGTGTATTTTATTTTCCTTTGCATTTTATTTTTGTAATCATATTTAATTGTTACATTTTGGTATTTCCTGGGGTCACGCAGTGTGTCTTCAGATGAGTAACTGTTTTGTTTGACCTTTGTGGATGACCTTGGTAACTGTTCATGACCCTGTTCTCCCCAGTGGACAACCAGCACATGCTGCACTACATTCGTGATAAGACAGCAGTCCCGTATTTCAGTAACTTGGTGTGGTTTATTGGCAGCCATGTCATTGAACTGGACAAGTGTGTGCAGACAGATGAAGAGTAAGTGTTCTCAGTCTTTTCACCACAAGACCTCTAGAGGTCAGGCTTGTTGTTGGATTGAAAGTTGTTCTGCTGCTTATTGGATGAATCTAAAATTGCACATACAAATGACACATAGGGCAGTTTATTTGTATTTGGTGTGTATTTTTCATACATCTTAATTTAAGCCTGAAAAACTGCTGTCAAGTGGATTAAAAGTTGTAAAGCAAATGTTGTGTGCTTTATATTGGTGTCCTTGATTATAAAATAAGGCCATCGCTCTTGCTGCTGTTTCTTAGGCATAAAAACAGAGGAAAGTTAAGTGACCTGGTAGCAGAGCACCTTGATCATCTTCACTACCTGAACGACATCCTCATCATCAACTGTGAATTCCTTAATGACGTGTTGACCGACCACCTCCTTAACCGTCTCTTCCTGCCCCTCTATGTCTACTCGTTGGTTAGCTCGGAGACGGTACGTTACCCCCAGTTACCTCTAAAGATGAACTCTGTGACACTGAAAATGGGAAGCTTTGTTTGGGTAAAGATTGTTTATTGAAACTATTTTAAGTTTCATGTATGTATGTTTTTTCCCCTAAATTGATGATTAAGGGACATGACATTATTAGTATACAGTTTCATAATTTGTATCTCAGTTGTGTTGTTCTGAATTACTGATCCCATTAAAGCAACAGTATAAAAATGTACAATGACCCATATTTGTATTTAATTGTCATTACAGTTAAGTTATTACAGTGCTCTCACTGAGACATGAAACTTCCTCATGATGAGTGAAAATCTCAAAGTGAAACAAACATTTTCCTTTAAAGTTTCTTCATTTGAGATTTTTATAAGGTTTCAAATCTATTGTTTATGTGCAGAAGTTGAGGTCTGATTGCAGAGCTTCTCTGTTCATCGTTGACTCAACACTAAAAATCTGAGCATATGTTTGATGCTGGGTGCAATAATAAAAAAGTTATTTCTTTCGATGACATAGTCGTACAGTAGTAAAAAAAATATGCAAAAACTCCTGAAACCGCTTTTGTGTTTCATCTTAATATATATTTTGTCTTGTTTTTTAGTCTGAAGACCGGAAGATTAACCCTCAGGTGTCTCTATACCTGCTGTCCCAAGTAAGCCACCACACACTGTCTCTGGAT
Organism: Pseudomugil gertrudae; assembly: GCA_037177535.1. Taxonomy (NCBI): domain Eukaryota; kingdom Metazoa; phylum Chordata; class Actinopteri; order Atheriniformes; family Pseudomugilidae; genus Pseudomugil; species Pseudomugil gertrudae. Next base: position 6,177,115 of record JBAMHV010000022.1, read on the forward strand.
GCTGTCAGTAAGCTACTGGTATATCTAGAAGGTGTGATTAGGCCTTAAATGGAACAACAGGCAGATTATTCTACATATTTTTTTGACACATTAATAGAAAATTATCATGGTATTTGATGATTTTTTTATATTATTTCTCTGAACCTGAAAAAGTTTTGCTTCTGTGTTTAATTTGAAAAGTTAATCTTTGTTTTTTAGCTTATTTTACACAAGTGAGTCTCCCCTGCTTGTTTTTGGACAACAGAAAATTTTACACTGTATGTACTTGAATGGGGCTGCACGATGGTTAGCTCTGTGGCCTCACAGCAAGTAGGTTGCTGGTTCGAGCCTCGGTTGGAGCGGGGATCAAACCGGTGATCTTTCTGTGAGGAGTTTGCATGTTCTCTCCGTGTTAGCGTGTGTTCTCTCCGGGTACTCCAGCTTCCTCCCACAGTCCAAAGACATGCACCTTGGGCATAGACACTAAATTGCCCAAAAGAGTGAGTGTGTGCATGGTTGTCTGTGTGTGTGTGTTGGCCCTGTGATAGACTGGCGACCTGTTCAGGGTGTACCCCGTTGTGAACTGGGATTGGCTCCAGCCCCCCCTGCGACCCCATTCAGGGACAAAGCGGTAGTAAATGGATGGATGGATGTACTGGAATGACATTTGTAGTAATTTGGAGTTTGGCATGATTGTGACTTGTTTAAATTATTTGTGCAGGTATTTTCTTTTCATCTGTTGAATTTCAGTGTATTGTTCAGTTTATTGTGGACAGCAGTAATACTAAAATCCTCTTATGCAGTGGGAGGCAGTGGCAGTATGTTCACAATGTGCAAGTGGTCAAACGTTGTCTTTTCTGGGCTTTTCCAGGTGTTTCTGATTATTCACTATCAACCACTGGTCAGCGCCCTCGCAGAGGTTATTCTCAATGGAGACCTGTCTGTCTTCACTCCACAGACGGACGTACACAGCACTCACAAAACCACGGTAACTGTATACATGCTGTCACACTCGCATGTTCTAACACAAGTTGGATGTAGTCATAACATAATTTGACAACTTGAGCAGCGTACATTGTAATATGGACATGCTGTAAAAAAATAAAACAAACACACAGTACAGTTCTTGAATACGAAGTGAACACCTACGCATCCAACCACATGGACACACACACACACAGTTCCAGAAGTGTGTGTGGGTGGTTATGAGGTGGCGGGGTCATTTTGTTTCTCCATGCTTCACCCACATCAAAACAACTAAATGCAAATGACTTTCTCTCCATTTTTTTCCCATTTTTTTCACACGTCTTTCCTTTTTATTCTGATCTCTTGGATTTACGCTAAACGCCGCTTTCACTTTGCTTCAGTGATGCTTTTTTTTTTCTAATTGTTGGCTTTTATTTCAGTATTGCTGGTCATGTAATTTCCCTCTTCCCTTTTTATCTTCTCTTCAGTTTCCCCCGTTGTCTCCCCCTTTCTTCCCCACCTGATTCCCCTCCCCTCAGATTTTCTGTCTCTTCCTCCCCTCTTCTTCTCTTCCTCATTGCCGCTCCCCTAATTCTCAATGTTTTCACCATCTGTGTGTACTGGCAGGTGGGTGTGCTGAGCTAGTGAGCGTTTCTGAGAACCCTTGTGGTTAAAGTCTCTGCTGTGTGTCTGCGTGTGTGTATGTTTAATCTGTGGCTATGGTAAGAAGCAGCCTACCTTTTCAGTGAATGTGACTTGAGGTGCAATGTCTTCGCAGTTCTGGTATACCACAAGTGAAGACAGCCACATTGAGCTACAGCCATCATTTATGGAATATTAGATAAGCATTTCTACGATGCTGAAATGAACAAAGTTAACTTAAATGTAAATTTTTTTATAAGAAGGCAGGCAAACTGAAGTTAATTTGCTCTCCAAGGTATTTTGGTCAATTATTCCGCTGTTTTTTTTTTTCCTGGGGCTCATCACAAAAGCTCACATTTAGCTTTGTTCTTTTTCAGTAATAAGGAATCAGATAAACTGAGCCTTGATGAAAAATTGAGTTTATGTGGTTGGAATAAACCGACAGTGAGTTTCACTGGCTGATAGCACTCGTGCTGTGCCTTTGTGACTGAAAGACAAAGTCATGACGCTTCCTAAAGACGCCCAGTAAATCTGAGAAGATGCGTGACAAATTCTTGGTATTCATTATTCTTTTTTTCTTTAACTTTTTTTTACTTACCTGCATGTTGGGTTTTGGATATTGATTATGTTCCCCACATCAGATATGTTTAATTGTTTGATTTGTCAAATGAAACCGACAAATGAGGCACAGGCTCCGCTTTTTCGCAGGTGGTATAAGAGCACTTCCTGTTTGTCTGTGATGTGGCAGGAAATTGGGTCACATGATGGAACTCTAACAGAGCTGGCTCACCTAACCCAGATCTCTTTCCTGGAAGAAGTGTTTTTCTCTCTCTTTTCATTTGCTTGTGTAGATGTTTCTTAGCAAGTGCACCATCTGGAAACAAAATGTTACCATTTGTATACGTGTACCAGGTTTGAGATTCTCAAAGCATAAATGCAACAGTTTAACTGTATTTGCAGAGGTTTATCTCTGCACACTATGAAGTATTTGTGTGTGTGTGTGTGTGTGTGTGTGTGCAACATGTCTGTGTTGTGTGAGGGCATGCTCTCTGATCTCCATTAATTTCTCAGCAGTGACTGAGACTTTGGTTTACCAGAACATTGTCAGCCAACAGGTGCAACACACAGACAGATACTAGTTTGTGGTCTGTATCTGACAGCATGCATGCTGTGTTTTTAGCAGCAGCTATAGTACAGTCCTGCTCAGACACATTCAGCCATACAGTCAGATACAGCTGGTCTGCAGAATATATTTCTAGGGGAAACTCTAAAAATACAACCAAAATAACATGAAACTACTTTTGAAGCTATTTAAATGATTTCTTGTATGAGCTTAGTTTACACAGTCCTATAAAATGGTACCTGTGCTGTGTGGGGGCTTCTATGCAGGCTGCATGAAATAGTAGTTTAAAGTTCTTTTTATTGTGATGAGATTGATTTTTCTCCTCGTGAGAATGCAGAGCATAGCAAAAGGAGAAAACGGGAAGGGACGAGGAGGAAGAAAAGATTATTTGGAGCATCTGTATGTTCACAGCTGCTTGTGATTTATAAGGGGGCTTACGAGAAATTGGTGAAGAGGCCGATTTTTAGGCACAGAGGTAAATGTGACTGCTATTGGTTTTGGTTTCAGAGTGTTTGTGACAGGTGGATGTGCGTTTCTTATACAGTATGTTTCTTTTTGGGTTTTTGTTAACGCAGGAGGTTGAATAAAATGGGGCCACCTAGTTTCAATGCTTCAGTTGGTTTTTTGTAAGAGAAGATCCTTTTCAAGAAATGAAACCACTCAAACAGAATCATACTGGATTACAGTGACTTCTGCTTTCACATTTATGAATGCATCTATTTAAGTTTAGCTACTTTTATCATTATAAGGAAGTTAATGATTTTCTTTGCTTTGCATGTTGATAAATGTTTATTATGATTTCATTTGATAATAAAAGTAAAAGTGTTTTCTTCAGTTAAACTGCAGTTAACCCACCACCTGTAGTTCTTATCGGATAAGCTATCTCAGTGGTATGTGGCGTTTAAAGTCACCTTTCATGTTGGCAAGCAGCATAAAATAATTCTACTTTATGGTCTATAAAACTGTACTTTCAGTCAAATAGACCACAATAGGCCCAGAAGGTCCATAAGCATATGTTTACTTATCTGATATTCACTTCATTCTCTGAAGAAACCTTTAGTGATATTCAAGTTTTATTATGGTGTCATCCCATTGGGTAGCACTGCTCTGTAGCTGGGCTGTTGTTCCTACTCAGATGGAATGGCCATGATTTTGTTAAAAACTTCAAATGATCTCGATTGAACCAGATTCCTGCCTCAGACAATATACTACATATGCAAACCGAGTGAAATAAGAATATCTCCTATTTTATGATGAGGGTAAAAGCTCAAACTTGCTTTTTTGTTCTGCACTAACGTAAAGCTGAGGGCTGTATTCCTAAAGATTCTGAGTATCCTCTGAGGGAGCACCTAACATGGCCTAAAAATTCCTAGTGACTAGCTTTTTTATTGGGAATTATTATATTACATAATCTGTGCCCTCTGAGGGAGGAATACACAGAAACAAAGCAGGGGTGGATGATCCCATTGCTGGATATGAGTCATCTTTTCAAAAGCTGTGATTAGTTGATCCTAAAAGCTGGATAAAATGATACTTTTGGTGATATTGAACATAGAATGAACTATTAAAGTATTTCTATGATCAAGACCTAATCATAAAATTAAATCTCCTATGAGGACAGTAATTATAAATAAAAAATAATCTTAAATGAGTTGATTAGTCATTTTGTATTGTCCTTAGAGTGTGTGTTTGTCTGCTTGTTTGTCTCTCTGTGATGGACTGGCAGTCTGTCCTGGGTGTACCCCACCTCTGGCCCGATGGGGCTGGGATAGGCTCCAGCTCCCTGCCACCCTGAAATAGATGAAGCGATGAGGAAAATGGATGGATAGATGGATAAATAAGAAACTCAGGCCCACTTGCACATTATTCACATGCTGACATTTTTAATTGTTTACATTTAGTTACAATGTTGGTAATTTTTTTGCACTTTCCACTTTTCAACTCCTTTTGTATCAACAAGGAAAAATGGTGTTTTAATCTGCTGTCCTCCAGTGTTTAAAGAATGTCTACCCTGCCTTTTTGGTCTGTGATTTTTCTCCTCTGCTTAGTGAACTCCTAAACTCCATAAAAGCCCACTTTCCTGCTCTTTAAGTAAGCTCCCATTAGAAGCTCTCTTAATAGCTGAAATTATTTAGAAGTACCTTTCTTTCTTTACTAGGATCTACTCTCAACTTTCAGGGTAACACTAAGAAAACATCTCGATTCTAAGAATTCTTAAACCGATGATGTGGGTCACTGCTGATTGATGACCAGAAGTGTATTTATAAGAAATGACAAGAGACTTACTGACAACAAAACTATTTTTATGTTTAGTTTCCACAGTTTTATTTGTAGATACCATTAACCTCAAATCTTCATCAAGATACTTCCCCTAGAAGTCCGGCCCCCTCATGATTGTTTTTATTTCTGAGTAGTTTAGACCTTTTTTTTAAAGTGAAACATAAAAAAACAGGTATTAATAGAATATGCTGGGTAATCTTCATCATGGTTATTCAGGTTTACTGTAAGTGAATGTTGACATCATGGTATCATCTTATCTACCAGCTGCTTCCTGTCAGGTTGTGCATATGTGGTTTGATGGAAGTTAAAGGCCTTTTAAAAAAAAAATATATATATATATATATATTTTTTTAAAAAAACAGGTCTTTAACTTCCCAAAAAACATCTTTTTTTTTTTTTTTTTGCATAGACGGTGATTAAATTTGTGGGGGTAGATGCTGGGCATTTTCTCATGCAAAAAAGTGCTGAAAGGAAGGCGTCTTTTTTCAATGGACTTGATCAGCATAATACCGTAAATTCTTACCGTTTGTGTGTGAATGGTGTTGAACATTTTAAACTGTGTATTTTCTTCTGCCTGTGTCTAAATTGTAATAAAGTTACCCTGTGAAAACAGGAAGTCTCTTCTTAGTAAGTCCTGAGTGCATTTTTCTTAGAATATAATCATCTGTCCACTCATTTTCACTCATCACATGGTCTTTTCAGTGCATATTACAATGTACTGTGCTGCGTTATTGACTAAATTCAAAATGTTGTTGACAAAATAATTTCTTTATCTCCATTTCCAACCATTTGTCATTTCTCCACACTGCTCGCTTTTTATTATTTGTCCACTTTGCTCCTTTCTCACCCAGCAGGCTAGCTCAGGAGGAGTCCGTCGATTCATCAAACCTCCTGAATCTCTGGAGCGCTCCCTGGAGTTGTCCCGCCACCGAGGCCGCAAAAAAGCACAGAAAAGGCCGAACTATAAAAACCTGGGCGAGGAGGAGGATGATGAAAGAGCAGGGGGAGGAGGCAGCAGTGGAGGACTAGAGGAGGGCTGGGATGATGACGGCGGCAGAGGAGGAGAGAGGGAAAAGGGAAAAGGTACAGAGGGAGGAGGAGGTGGGAGTTCTAAGGGAAGCAGAGCGAGTGGGGAGATGGCGGAAGGTGAGTGCGTCTCATTGGACACAGCAGTACAGGACTGTGTTTGTGAATGCTTCATTACTCCCATCAATCAGACCTGTGATTTCCCATACAGCTACCGCTGCAGCAATCCTGTGTCTCCAAACAGAGCTCATTAAGACAGAGAAGAGCTTAAAAAAGTCTTATCAGCATTCATAAAAGTACAACCCTTATTCCATAACAATTGGGATTCTCTGTGAAGTAGAAGAAAAGGCAGAATCATGTGTATTGCTAGTGTCGCACACCAATGTGTTCTTCACAGTAGCGTATATTTTAACTGGGCTGGGTCATTTTAGTGTGGTGTTCCTACACATGTGGGAACTGAGGAAACCAGTTGCTGTCGTCTCCTCAGATGCACAACCATTGTGGGTCTTCTTTGTTGTATTTTGGGACAAATATTTGGAGCTGGTAAAATGGATTGCAGGCATCACGGAGTTTAGCATCATCCTAATAAAATATGCAAGGGTTTCCCAGAAAACTAAATCGTATGTTTGGGAACATATGTTGCTCTGAAACCAATATATACCTTTTATCGTTAATGGCATTTACACATTGCTGTATACACTAATGGACCCCTAATGCATCCATCCACAGTGCAGTAGTTTTGATTGATCACAGGTTGAACTGTTTTTCTTTTCTCCTCGTGCTAAAGAGACAATATCCTGATAATTTTATTCCTTTTCACTTTTACATTTTGTCTTAAATAATCACAAAAGAGTTTTATTTGTGTTTGGCTTGTCATTCTGAAGTCGCTTCATAATGTGTACACAAGGGTCTTTGTGGGTTTCTGGACCTCTGCCTATCTTTCCCCCTGAGAGAATCGGCTTTTTTAGATACCCAATCATGTCTGGTATATCATAATTAGTTTAAACTTGTTCGTCCAGATGTTTTGTTCAGGAGCTTATCGTAACCTTTCTGTTTAGACGCATTGCTCCCATCCAATATAAAATGACCTAATGTGTTTGAGATGATAAAATGTCACACATTACATTAGTTTTTTTATTTACTATCATCATAGCATCCCAGTTTTTTGTGAATAGGTGTTGTACATGTGCTCTGCATTATTGTTTTTCAGTGGGGTGCTGCTAAAACGTTCTTATCAACCTCATCAGCAGTGAAAAATGTGTGAAATAAATGGTTTAGGAACTTGATGAGACCTCTCTGTCCCCTGTTTGGTGTATCCTCATGTCCCCATATTTACAATTTGACCATATTGCTACACAATCTCCATAATAGCAAACTGTCCATTCCCACAGTGACACATCATCATTGCTGTGCTCCTCACCTCTCCGCCTGTCTCTCACTCCTGCTCTGAGTGTGCATGTGTGTTAGCTCAACATCTGTGACCATTTCCCTCATCTGAAATGATTCCTTCATGACTTTACATACTCCGATTGTTGCTGTCTTTGCATGGCTACACAAGCATCAAAACCTCTTTGGGCCTATAAGTGAACGTAGCTTTTGACAGTGGTGGATTTTTAGCACAAATGGCATCGTGGGCTGCAGAGCAAGGAGTTTCAGAATGAGATGTGTACCATATAACTTGGAAAAACAACACCTACCCTATTTAACATACTGATAAAAGAAGTGATAACTTTTTTAAAACATCAGCTTGTAACTTTAGTTACTTTAGAGCTATATAGAAATGGCATCCCAAATTGTACCTGCTCTCTGCTCAATAAAAGGAACAGCCATGATGTTTCTTTGCTGCTTTAGAGAAGGAACCACTTCAGATTGTCTAATCATAAATCACATGAGACATATTTTATTTATCATTTATCAGAAATCCCCATGTTTGTGGACATTTAAAAAGTAAGCACGGAGTGTGTTTCTGTGCACAGAAATAGAGATGGTTGTGATGGAGAAGTGTAAGGTGACGGACCTGACCGAACAAAACATCACCGATGAGGAGAAGACCGCCGCTGCCACTCGCACACACGCAGAGAGGAGCAGGTACACGCTCACACATCACGTGCAGCAGATGGAAATGGGGAACCAGTTGTGACATCTGTGGATTGATGTCTTTCTCTTGGCAGACCATTCTTAGACATGGTGTACAGCGCCCTTGATTGCACTGAGGATGACTACCACGCCTTGTTTGTCCTCTGCCTGCTTTATGCTGTGTCACACAGCAAAGGTTGGTTTTCTGTTTGAGCTAAGCTTTTGCATGTGAAGTACAAAACAAGCAAAGCTTATCTGAATATTTCTTCTTAAACATTAACTTTTCTACAATAGTGCAATAGTTTAGAGGCTCAATGTTCAGTTGCAGGTGCACAAAGAAGCTCGAAAGTCAGGGGGCAACCACCGTATTTGTCACAAGTGGAAATATGTTTTAGTGGAACTGGTGGGCATGAAGTTGCTGTGAAGAAAGGGTTTGCTAATCTTTCCAGTCCAGTTCTTGAGATCTGGCATCCTGCAACGTTTTTGATGCGTAGTTTCTCCAACACACCTGAATCAAATGAATGTCTGGTTTCCTGGTCTCTGATGAGCTGAAGGACACACGGGGGAGGGATTCAGGGTCATTTGGTTCAGGTGTGTTGGAAACCAAATCAGGACAGGATAACCTGCTCTGGAAAAGATAAGAAATCATTCTCTTAGAAAAGTGTAAAAGTGGATGAATGAATGAGTGAACTCGTCTGCAGACAGATCTTCATCCCATAATAAAATGTCTCAGCTGTTCACTAATAAGCAAGCAGGACATGTCAGCAGATTAATGTTTATGTAAAACTACAACTAATCACTCAAGTTTGTTTTTGCTGATGTGCAAATGTTTTTTTTAATATATTACTGATTCTCCTCTACAGCTTATGAGTGTGCAGCAAATGCATTTATACTTTTTACATTCATGTGCACGTCCATCTTTCCAGTGTTTTAGAACATAAAACTTTTTTCAGCAGAGAAAATGGAGACATTTATCATAAAGAGCATTTTATAACTCAGATGTCCTGTGACAGAAGGATGAGCTCCTCACGAGGCCTTTTTAGGAAGGAAATGCTTGCAAAACACAGTTTTTATGAAATGTGTGGTCTGCTCAGATGTTTTCATGCTTTTAATGCCAATAATGGCAGCTTATAATATTTATTTAGGGTCGGATTTGTTATATTTGTTCTCTGTTGTGTGCTGTTTTTCATGAATGATAGGTAATCTGATTCCAACTCTGGCCTAACTGAAAATATTACCTGCCATAGGCGTCGGCTGAGCTTGATAACCAAACATATTGTGTATATGTTGATTATTCTTTGTAGGAACAGCTCTGTTGTTGGGTTTTTACAAAAATCCCTTCTGGCTTGTTGCACTGAATTAGTTTTTGTTTGGCTTGTGTGTTTGCAGGTGTAAACGGTGATCTCCTGGAGCGTCTTCAGTTGCCAGTTCCAGACCAAGAGAGGAGTTCTTACAGCCTTGTGCTTGTAGAAAGACTAATTAGAGTTATGAACCTGGCAGCACAGTCAGGTAAAACACAGTTGCACACAAAAACAGAATTTCTTTTGTTGTCCTGTGCACTATTGTTGTAAAGTTACTAATACTGAGCTCCCCCTGTAATGTAACAGTAACACATGTAACATTAGGAGAATGGCTACAAAAGTAAATGTCTGTAATAGGAACACATTTCTGTTTTTGTGTCATTTGTCTAGATGGTAAAGTGCGTCTTGCTACCCTTGAGCTGAGCTGCCTTTTATTAAAGCAGTCTGTACTGTCTGGAAACCACTGTATAATCAAAGATGTCCATCTGGCCTGCCTGGAGGTAAAGCTCACGCTGCCATACATGTTGCTCATTGATTTACACAAACATGTCAAACTATCACAAGTACCCGGATTAAATCCTTTAATAGTTAAAATAGTCTTTTTTAAGCTGAAAGCTAAGATACTGACCCTTTGAAACGGTAACATTGTCAAGTACCGATGACGTTATCACGTCACACACAAACACAAGACATTGTGGGAGAACAGGAGCATACCGGTAGTTTTTTGCTCCTTGTCTATGATCAGGGAAAACACAGCCATCATTGCGATGTTCCCCTGTGTGCCATTGACAGGAACTGCCAGGGTAACTACTACAAGTGAACTTGCATTACATACAGTACTTGGACAAATTAAACTCCTTTTTGGGAAAAAAAAAAAAAACAAAAACATTGAATATTTCAGTTGTATTGCAGATAAATAAAATGCCTTTGTACTTAAAAACCGAACTTGTAGTAACTTGTGTAATAGTTTATTTTTTTACATTTAGAAATGTTTTAGATCACCATATTTTGTTATTTAGTCAAGAGTGATTAGTGATTGTGTATTTTTTATATTTATGGCCTAATTTCAAAATTTTAAAAAGTTTTTATTGTCCATATACTCTCATAACTTTGCAGTTTAATGAAATCTCAAAAACTTGACGAGAAATGACTACCCCTGCACAGATATGACGCCCCCATGCATAAAAATAACTGTGTGAGCACAGGTGGACTATTTTTGTTGCAGCCTTTGAAAGGTTAGCACTCGGCAGCACAAGAGCAAAAAAACGTTTAATATCCGTCCATGTGAAGTTATGGAGATGATTGCTGCTTTTCCTCTGGGGACTGCTGACTGCGACAGCAACTAGAAGCAGCAGCAGTGCGTGTTGGAAGTAGGGCAAGAAGGGGCAGGGGATCTCAGGCAGTTCATTTCTACCCACAAACCGCTTCCAAATAAATTCTATTTCAATAAAGTTTTGGTTTTACACACCCATGTTTAGGCTACTCGTACTTTATTGGAGTGATAAACCTACAGATTTGACTGTTGAGGTGTTTCATGTTCCAGCAATATACAAAATAGAATAAATCATTTTTTAAGAAGTCAGGTATCCAAGTAGACGAAATAACCATACTTACTTACTTCGTTGAGGTTCCAAGCATGTCGAGTCATGCTGGTAGCGTGACGTCCACAGGCTGGCGTCCTTTGTTTGGCCTGATGTGATCCTGGGTGTTTTGTCTTGCCCTCCAAGAATGTGTCTTGTTTGTACCATGAGTCTATTTTCCATCAATAACCATAATCCAACCCCCAGGTAAAAAGTTCTTATCTTCGTGTCCGTCTTCTTCTGTGGTGTCCTGCAGATCCCGCACGAATTTTTTTTTTTTTTTTTTACCTTGAGATGTGTTTTTTTTTGTTGTTTTTTCCCCCATAAACTAGACCCGGTGCAAAGCGTCTAGAACAGGGCTATTCAATTAGGTCCTACAAGGGCCACAGCCCTTCGGGTTTTCAACACACCAACAGCCAATGAAGTTGTGCTCAACGACTCATTAATGTGAGTCAGGTGTGTTAAAACAGGGATACATTGAAAACCTGCAGGGCTGCGGCCCTCGTAGGACTTAGTTGAATAGCCCTGGTCTAGAAAGTCGCATCGTACGGGGGACCCCTCTGACATTAAAGGATCGCAACTTGTAATGGAAAAGCAGTAGAGTAGAGTACTGTTGAGTGGTACTAATGGAAAAGTGGCTGATGTTAATTTTCATGTTGATTGCTAATAGTAGCCAAAAGTAGCAACATTTGGTTTTTTACTAAATTTAATGCAAAATTACCTCAACAACAAGCTGTTAGAAATAAATTTAATTGGAATTGGGTGTGGCAGTGGGAAGCTTTCAGTGCCAGCAGGATACCAGTCCACAAGGGTCAGGTCTGGAGGTCCCCGTATTTTACCATGAATGTAGGACGTTCAGTTAGAATGATCTAATGGCATAGCTTTCATTTCAGACGACTTATTGAAACGTAAATGTTTGCACCCAGGGCCCAAAACAAGTCAGGACTGCCGCCGCCTTTAACTCCTCATCCTCCTTGAGCTTGCACGGAAATAGATTTTTGTTGTGTATTTTCCCAGAAGAATGAACATTTCTTTTATGGACACTTCACAGTAACGCTTGCCGCCTGTTTCTTTGCATTCACACCAAGTTACAGGAAAGCAGGATGGAAATGGATAGATTGATTAAAGAAAAGAAACAAAAGAGAATTAAAACTCTGTTGGTCATTTTAAAATCCCACTGAACTGTTTAACAGGGCGGCTTGATTTCCATCTTCACTCACACCTTACTTTTCATTGCTAAAAGCCATTAATCACCTCATGAACAACAGTTTCTGCAGGAACCTCTACACCAGGGGTGCCCAAACTTTTTCCCTCCAAGGGCCAAACTCAAAACGAGTCAGTGAGCCACGGGCCAGATATTGCAGCTTTAAAGCTAATCTTTCCCATCTAATAAAACTATATAAAAGTTGTTAATACCCATACAACCCAATATAAATTGCTAGAGACTTAATGGACATAAGAGATATTATTATCATCCGCCATTAAGCTCTGAAATGCCTTTTCATCAAGATCTGAAGGTTTCTAAATAGAAACATTTACTAGTGGGCCAAGAGCAAGTACTGGCGGGCCAATTTTGGCCCGCGGGCCCCACTTTGGGCACCCCTGCTCTACACAATATATACCTCCTTTGACAAACTTTGAGAAAAAGGAAGCATGCTTATATCTGAAGTCAAAGGTTTTATCAGCACTATGTTTAAAATACAACCTCTTACGCTCCTGTTATTATGGTACGAAGTTGAAAGTTCACTTTCAGATTGCTCTTTCTGAGAAAGGCCAGTTTAGTTTAAGAGTCATTAAAAACATACTCGTATTTATTCTAATGACTAAAGTCTAATCTGGTTTGTGTAGTTGTGCCACGATAGATATTTTAATTGTTCCATGGAGAGTTAAACATAATTTAAATGCTGTCTCATTGAGTTTAAAGGAATACTGGCATGTTTGTGAAAAAAACCTGTGCACTTTTGGTACAGAATCAGATATGAAGCTTGGTTTCACTCTGTTTGAACTTGCTGGAACTGTTTACAGTCTCCTGGAAGACGTGCAGAGACAGGAAGTTGTCAGCCACATGGTTGAATTATTATGCAGATTAAACCAAATGGATGAGAGTTGCAAATAAAGTGCCAAATATCTATTTTTATTTGAAAAAACTGAACAAATAACCTGCACCATCATCAGTTTTATCTGAATGTTTATCCAGCACTGACCATGTTTTCCTTCATGTCATGTAGAAACTGAAAGATAGTCATGCGGACTGTTTTTGTTTTCAGGGTGCTCGAGAAGAGAGTTTGCATTTACTGCGGCAGTTCTACAAGGTGAGCATACACTCAACATGCATACACTTTTATTCCCATGCGGTACACTTACTAACCCAGTGGATTTACATATTTGACTACTTAAGTGCAAAGCAGTTGCTTCTCTTCCCATCTCCCCCACACATGCACAGCACATTAACACAAAAGTGCAGGGGAGCACAAGTTCAAGAACAACCGACAGCTGAAAATCTACTCAATCACATTCTTAAGCAAATTATGTGGCAGAAGGCTACTTTTTGCTCTTGCTAAATTGTGTAACGTAATAGGATTCCAGCATACAGTGTTGAATTATTCACACAAAGGCTTGGTAGTCATTTAAGACAAAAGGAAATCGGAGCAACAGACACTCACTTAACACCCAGTTCATCCTGAGAAAAGTGTCAAAACAAAAACAGTGGCTCAGTTAAACACCAACTGGCTAATTCCAGTTTGCACTTGGAATTGAAAGTAAAACTCCCTGAAGATAAGCATGTTGCATGTTGTAAAGTAATTTCTCTGCAAGTATAGACAGCAAAACTGAAAGTTTACCTGCGTAATGACTAACTATGATGAAATGCTTTCAGCGCAGTGCACATACAGGAATACGGTTATTAAACCAGTCACGTGAGTTAGATTAGATTTAACGGAGTAACTCGAAGTCCTCCTAGAACATTTGGAAGAATTGTACTGTGATCAATATGCTGGCTCAGTAAAATTGAAAAGAATTTGTCATATGTTTGGTATGAAGTTCTGCTGAAACATGTTCGTATCAACTTTTATTGTGGGTAACAAAACATGTCCGATAAGAATGCTTAATCCCAAAATGACTTGCCTCAGGAATAAAAGACTGCACACGTGCAACCAGGATGTGGTAATATTATTAGAAAAGTATGCACACTACCAGTCAAAAGATTGGACACACTTTTCCTTTAAATCCAAAAGGACAGTGTTTCCAAAATTTTGACTGGTAGTATATATATATATATATATATATATATATATACAGCAGTATGCAATGTTAAACATACCCTGCTTCAATTATTTCCTTAAACAACTATGTATAGGGAGTATGATGCATGCTTCCTGTTACATAATACTCAAATCAGCGTTTGGAGATTATGCTGCAGAAGAACTTTAACCCATTGGTCCCAGATGTCCCATGAGCAGGACACAACTTATAAATATGCCTTTTTCTCAGCCTCCCTTCCAAGTACTTACAAATAATCTACACCACTGGAAAACTAAGATTCTTGATATTTGAATGATGTAGATAACTCCATGCCCGTTGTAACTGTAGTAAGCGCTGATTTATTACTAGTTGCCAATCAAACTGAGGCTATAATGGATCACAGTGCAGGTAAACAGTTGGTCCAAAACAGGTTTTTAATCCATAAAAACCTTTTTAGGTGAAAATGTACAGACCTGAAGGTGTTTTAAGTGTGAGATTAAAATGCTGATGGCAGAGCTGAAAGGTCAAGACGTATTCATTGTTGGTTAATCATGAAACATTAACAAACATAAAAGATGAACAGTGTTTTCCACCTTATTCCACCTCACCCCCAACACACACACCGATACACACGCACACCATAAAAAAGTGGTCTGACATTAAAATGGATGCAAAAATAAAATTAATGGTGACTGATCACGGACAGAGTGAGTGACGTAAGTGGAAACCCGGGGAAACTGGCACTGACGCAAAGTGGGGAGCAGAACTGAGACCAGTTTCAAGAGAAAAGCTCTTGATGTTCTGAAACGGTCATTATCTTGAGCCAATAAAGCATTATGGTCTCTTAACACACTCTCTCTCTCCATACTCTGCCTTTTGGGAATTCCTCCAGCAGATAAGTGCTTACATATTGTTGACATTTATATCATTCACGGCACCATTCATACATCCATCAGGAGGTTGCCTCCAGTGCGTCATTAGTACCTCTATCCCTCTGCAACTGAACAGTCTTTGACATACCATAATATGTCCATACCAGAATAACTGTGAAAGCTGTCCAGTTTACTGGTTGGTTACTGGGAAATGAGACAGCATTGTCCTGTGGGAAACGATTTGCATTGAGTTTACAGTTCGCACAGTAACACTCGTCCTTAATCCTGTTGGCAAAGTAATTTTTGCCCTTTACTGCGAGGGTCCCTGTAAACTTGGTGCCAGGTGGTTTTGCAGCATTTTGAGGTGAAATGTTTCTCATAAATTATCAAACTCTTTATGTATATACGTATAACGGTATATGCAACAGCCCCACACCTAATTGACATGGATGAAGGAAAGATCAGTAACTTGTCAGTGCTTTACTGTTTAGAGGTGCAAACACAGAAGCTAAGTGTCTGAGGTCTGAGTCGTCTTACAGCCATGAGCCAATCGTAACTTTCTACAAGGTAGCCAAAGATGTTGATTGTGCAGAACTGCAGCAGGAAGTCTGAGTGAATGCTCCAATTAAAGCATTTCATATGGATCCAAGCCATTAATGATTATCTTCTCCATTTGTTGGTTCCTGGGTTCTTTGTTTATTTCGTTCTGGTAAATTCCAGTTTCCTTTTTGGTATCTTTTTTTTTTTTTTTTTGCTGCTTTGTCCACTCGGTGCCATGCTGCTGTTTTTGTACATTCATGAGGCCATCAACATGGCCGGCATGTCCCAAAATGTAACCACCAGGCTCTATTGTGTCTCTGCTGGCATGCATATAGAACAGAGGAACTCCAGTGGAGTTGTTTCTGAGACGTCTGTGAGGAGATGGAGCTTTGTAATTGGTTTCACGCAGCTGGCAGAAACCAAACTGTCTCCACCAAACAGTCATACACTGTTTTTTTTATGCACCCAAAGTGTGCATGAAAATAAGTGTGTCAACTTTTTGCAAAAAAGAGACAAGTCTTTAGCTACATGTTCATCGGCAAGCTGCTGTTTTTTTCTTTCATTGTTTTGCAGTTCAGTTCATCCGGTTTTAACCCTAAATGTTCCTCACTGGCTCAGTTTTGCAACCATTTCTGACTTAGACAAGTACAAATGCAAACCTGTGCACAGATCTGTGCAAAGTAGTACTATTTGTATTTATTACTTATAATATTAATGGATATTCTATCTGTGATACCATGTTATCCCACTAAAGACCTACTTTATATCCAAGTTTAGAATAACCAGCAGCTTTATGTTCCAGCTGACTGCAGGTATAACAGAACTTCAGCAACAGAAGGACATTCTGACCACTTCCCTGGGCACCAGACCCATTTGTCCCACCACTCCCGTCTGAACATGTAACCATATGCCCCATCACGCCCACAGTGGGGCAGCTGCAGTGTAATTTTTCCAGATAAGGAACTTTCATTGTTTTGATCAACTCTGGGTTTAGTTTTTTTTACATGGTACAGAAATGTGGTTGCACTGAAAAGCCACCGTGGTTGAGAAATATGACCGTAAACCCAAACACACACAGCGGCTTCCCAGACAACCGTTGCTTTCCAGAGAATGTTTTTACACTCTGTATGCAAACACACATTACTTTTTCAAGGAATGCAACCATAGTTATAAACTAATATCATATAAGATCATTTAATAACTGCAGAAAAAGTCCAAAATCAAGTTTCCCCAATGTCCTAATCCGTTTCTTTTTAAATGATTCATCCATCTAAAACCACAAATAACCAGTTTATTAAACAGAAAAGTGTCTCATCCTGAATTCCTGCTTAAAGACTAAAATGTGGTTTAGTCAACATTCAATAAATCCTAAACGCTGAGTGAAACCGATATGATTTGTCTTAAAATGTGCTTCCACACGTTGTTTCCTCTGTAACCACAGGGAGAGGAGATCTTTCTGGACATGTTTGAAGATGAATACAGAAGCATGACGGTTAGTGAACCCGAAACCTTTGTGTTCAGCACAGTGCTGTTGCTTTTCTGCTGGTGTTTTTGTGTCTCGTTGCTCATCATTGTTTGTTGCAGAGCAAACCCCTGAATGTGGAGTATCTAATGATGGATGCGTCAATACTGCTCCCCCCCACTGGCACCCCTTTGACTGGTATAGACTTTGTGAAGAGACTGCCATGCGGAGATGTGGAGAAGACTCGCAAGGTGTGTCTAAACATGCACTCCAGCTTAGTCTACAGTCTATTTACTACTGAAGTCCAACAATTTATGAGAGTTTTTTGTTGAAATGAGAAAATAACCCAGCAGAACTGGGCTATAGAGTATTCTGAGATCCCTTTTTACCTGAGCTGTCACTGTGATTTAAAAGCCAAGAGACGGGGTGGGTCTGATCCATGGGGTGTACACTCCATCATGTTTTGGTTTGAAATTAGTGTGTGCCCAGGGGCCTGTTCCAGAAAGCGGGATATGTGACATATCCGGATAAGTTTAGGAGTAAGTCTGTTGATAACCGCACCTTTCGGTTCCAAAAACGGAGGTAACCTTCAGGGTATGTAAGTA
>JBAMHV010000022.1:6206200-6227563 GCA_037177535.1 Pseudomugil gertrudae
ACAGTCCAAAGACATGCACCTTGGGGATAGGCTGATTGGAGACTCTAAATTGCTCATAGGAGTGAGTGTGTGTGTGCGTGGTTGTCTATCTGTGTTGGCCCTGGATGGACTGGCGACCTGTCCAGGGTGTACTCCGCCTCTCGCCCTTTGAGCTGGAATTGGCTCCAGCCCCCCCGCGACCCCGCTCTGGGATCAAGCGGTAGAAAATGGATGGATGGATGGTTTAGACTTTCAGTTGCTGCTTATTTTACAGTATGGAGGAGTTAAGGTGTCCCTGAACAAAAACAATATTTTAATATTTGCATTGCCATAAATATCCATTTGGGTGTGTTTTCCTTATGTATCTCCGCTCTGTCAGACTTCAACGGTCTGAAAACAAATGATGAAAACAAATGTTCTGTGAACACTGGGCTCTTTGTAGATCAGCTTGTGCCTACCCACATGCATGTCATCTGACCAGCTCTGTTACAATCCTCCTGTTTTCTGTGTTATGTTTAATTATTATCTACACTTTAGATTCCCTCGCTTCCCCTCTGTGGGACTAAAGATATTTCCATGACTGTTATTTCCCATTTATCTGGGATGGCATCTTTAAACATGCCATTTTTTTCTACCCTCCCCTGCAGATGATGGAACATTTTTGGAGCTCACACCACCACTGTCTTCAGGTGGAGAAAGTGAAGGAGGAGGCGGAGAAGTAACGCTACTGTCCTCTGCTCCTTCTACTGCAGTCCCAGCTCCGAATCCAGCTCTGGCACCGAGCCTCACTCCGGCCTCCCAGCCCACCATCTCCCTCCTCACGGACAACAGCGCAGAGACACTGAGTGTTGAGTCGCTCACGCTGCTGCCCCCTGCCGACTCGCCACACCTGCACCCGTGTACTGTTACTCCCTCCCTTCAGAGACCAGACGCCACCATTGCAGAGGAGGAAGAGGGACAGAAAGAAGAGGACGAGTCGCTGATGGAGGACACAGAGACAGATGCAACAGTTAAAGAGGAAACTACTGAGACAACGGAGCTGCTCACCCCCACTGATGAGGCTCCAGAGGGAATAGAGGACACGCATCTCGAAGCTGATGGAGATTTGCTGCAAAGTGACAACGTAACAGCCGCAGAGTTTGTGGAGAACAGCGAAAACGTGGAGTTCCGCAGTGACACACCAGACTCGCCTGAGCTGGACTGAAGATGCTCACGGTTTCATTCATGCACTTAGTCATTTACACACACAAAGGACAGAGCACTGGGACAGGTAGGCCATCCAGCTGGGCCGCAGTATATCCTCATGTTGCCTCATGCTGACTGTGTATGATGTAACTAGTCATGAGAGACTTCTCATCTCATCATTTGTGTTTGCACATGAAGAAAGACTCTTTGTACTCCCACTGACGGAGACACCAACCCAGCTCCGGCACAAAGCACATCCGATTTTAGTGTCGGGTCATGTTTTAGCACGAATGTGAAGTCATGAAACCAGCAACATTTTGTACAATCTATTCAGATTGATTGTGTTATCAACTCAAACACATTTCACCCACTACATGCTAATTCTGATGTCACAAAGACCTATGTTTGTGTCTGAGTCTTGTATAACATCACTAATGTTTGCCAGATACAGAACCCAGTCAGCTATTTTTTCTTTACTGCCGCATGTCGGATCTATTGGCAGTTACTGCCACTGGAATAGTTTTTTTGGGTTTAGTTGTTTTCATTCCACATGTAAAGTTTCCCATTTACCTGCTGGTGTCAGTGAAAGCATCGGCAGAGGGAGCAGATCTCAGACTTTAGACTTTAATGTCATTTGTAGCCATCTTTCTGATCTGGAACACATTGTGTGAAGGCAGCTTTGTAAATGTGGCCCTTAAGAGACAAAGCATTGCTTAAATATGCACAGTACCGATAACTTTCTTGGATTTTTTTCCCCATTACTGACTGATTTCTGCTCATAAGTCTGCAGGGACGATAAATTGCTCATTAAAGGAGGCAGGTGGTATTACAGTTAAACATTATGGTTAAAAACTTATTCATGTGCATATACATGGTGTCTTTTCAGGTCATTCAGTTCAATTCTTTTTTTGTGTAACCACAAAAGTCACTGAACAAATAGCTGCAAAATGTTTGATATCTTAGGATAAAACGCTCCATCTATTATCTATACCTGCTTATTCCAGTGCAGCATCCCGGCTATGCTGGAGCATATTCCTGCAGATAAAGCTCAATAAAAGTGATTAAATGACTGGTTTTAAAAGCTTATTGTGAGAAGGATTTCACATTTAGGTCTGCTTATCGCGACTTGCTGACTGCAACACTTGTGCTGAATGTATTTTTGGGTTGGATTTTTTAAAAGGACTGTTTTTAAATCTGATTATTTAAATCAATCTGGGACTCAAAGGAAGGAGAACGGAAGTCAACCCCTAACATCTTTTACCTGAATGAATGAAACTGCAATAATCTTAAGAGCTAAGCAGTGAGGGGAGAGACGAATGTAATCTAAAACCTCTCTCTCCGAGCAGCAGCTTTGTTTCACGTTAATGAGATTGTTGTTTTAACTTGTATTTTTGACCTGCTTTTTGCAGTTTAGGAACAAAGCACACATTCTTCTCCCCTCCTGCCTCTCCAGCTCACTCTTTTCTGTGCCATCAAGTCTTAAAAAGCTCAGTCATTCTTATTTTTCCACTCCGCTCCGTTCTAAAGTTTATAAATGAGAAATTCAGAGCAATACCCTGTTCCAAGTATTTCCATCCTGCTTCTGTATATCGCAGCAGATTCACTCACATGCTGAAGAGGCTTGGTACACCTAGAATTGATCAGAGGGTTTCTTGTGAACACGAGTCCTGAAACCTCTCCTGAAGCTGTGGCGAGCCTCCATTATTAATCTGATTGTAGTGTGTGTGATATATTTGTATGTTCTGTAAATGCTTTGTGCTTTTAAACTTGTAATTATTGTTAATTAACTGAAACAGAGGATTAAATAAATGCAATAAATTATTCTAGTTAACAACAGTCATACTGGGTTTTTTTCCATCAACATTACAGAATGAGTGGGATTCTTTACTGGGAGTTTGTAAGGCTTTTTTTTTTTTTTAAAAACAGCAAAACATACTTTTATGACCAAAAATGACTTTACACTCCTTTCTTCTATAATGAAGTGTAAACAAAATGAGCTGAGAAACTGATGTGTCCTCTACCTGTTTGTGGCTGCTGCAGGGCCCTCAGTCATGTTGTGGTCTGTATGTGTTACTTTTATCGCGGTTCCTCTCTTCAGGGAAGTCTGATTGTGTGTGCGTAAACGTGAATAGGTTCCTGGTACTGAAGCCATGCTCTGTGTTTATGAGTGTGTGTGTTTTTTTTTCTGTTCTTAAACCGCATTCACAGCTTTAGTTTGATGTTTTTAATGTAGAGATCTCAGACAGATTTGACGTAGTCTGTGCACTTTCATACAGATGCACCACTTTACCAAGCTTTAGCTTCTGAAAAAGGATATAGAGCTGTGTTTTTAGTTTAGTACTCAGTATTGCAACTCAAATAATATGTTGTTTTGGACATATATACACATATAGAGTTAAAATCTGTGAATGAGTTAATGTTTGTTTAGATCCCATGTTTTATCCCACCTAAACTGTCCACTATAATGCCCTGGGTCCTCTCCAGGTCTCCTACCTGTAAAATGTGTCTGGAACACCCCACCAGGGGAGCTGTCCAGGAGGCATCCTGACCAGATGCCCAGGCCACCCCAACTCTACCAGATGACCGAACCTCTCACTCTGTCCCCAAAGAAGAGCCCGGTCACCCTGCAAAAACTGCCTGTATTTGCAATCCTCATCCTTCAGTCATTACACACAGCTCGTGAGCGTAGGTGAGGAGGGTATGAACGTAGATTGGTAAATTGAGAGCTTCGCCTTATGGCTCAGCTTCATCTTGGCCACAACTGACTGACTGCAATGGCCAAACCACTGCAGACGCTACATCCATCTACCTCTCAATCTCCTGTTTCATCTGTCCCCTCACTTGTGAAAAAATCCCATTCCCAAATGTTATTAACTTTGGATCAAAATTACCACACTACCTCACATGTTTCCGGTTTGACCCACCTGGTACCACTCCAGCAGCCGGCTCCTGATCCCACTCTGTCACCGGATCCAGTACACACCATAATGGAGACGCACATCCCCGACCCCAGGGCTTACGCTGGGGATTTGGGTAAATGTAGAGGATTTCTACTTTAATGCTCTATTATTTTTGACTAGAAACTACTCGCCTACTCAACAGACAGAGCCAAGATCTCATATGTAATTGGACTCTTGGATGGTAAGGCATTGGCCTGGGCAGAGGGAGCTTATGAGTAGCAGGGCTTCAGGCATTTACCCTATTCTTCATTCATTGCTGAAATGAAAAGTTTTTGACCACCCTGTAAGGGGCAGAGAATTAGTATCTCAACTACTCGGCCTCCAGCAGGGAAATCAAAGTGTCGCTAACTTTACCATCGATTTCAGGACCGCAGCTTCTCAGGCAGGAATGACGAGGCACTCCGGGACATCTTCTCCAACTGTCTGAGCAGTCGGGTCAAGACGAGTTAGCAACCCAGACTGGTCGGCTGGACAGACTGGTCTCCCTTGCCATACGGGTGGATAACCGGTTATGGGAGAACGTTGATCCTGAGCGCCAATCTGCTAACAGGAGCCGATGATGCTACTCCTCGTCACACCTCCCCGCCAGAGGAGCCCATGCAGCTGGGCAGAGCGCACTTAACTCCAGAGGAACGACTGCAGAGAAAGGAATCAGGTAACTGCTTTTACTGTGGAAAATCTGGACATCAGATAGCTTCCTGTCCAAACCGGCTAAAAGGCCAGAGTCGTAAGCAGCGGTGGGAGTACTGACGACAGCATCCACAAAGGTAATCCCCCACACTAAGACTCTGATTCCTGCTACCATCTTTACTGAAAATGTTCCCCATGCTATAGAAGCCTTGATTGATTCTGGCGCTGAGGCTAACTTTCTAGGCCGTACATTAGCCTCCTCTTTAAACATCAGACTAGAATCTCTTCCTTTCCCCATTTCAGCTCAAGCCTTGGATGGCAGCCCCCTTTATGCAACCTCCCAGCAGTCTATTCCACTAAGACTCCTAGTATCTGGTAACCATCAGGAACACCTTCCATTTTTCATTGTGGACTCTCCCAAGTCACCCTTGGTCTTGGGCCATCCCTGGCTGTCTTTTCACAACCCCCACCTGGACTGGCGTACTGGGAGGATATTAAACTGGAGCACCTTCTGCCATACCACCTATCTTCACTCTGTAATTCCCTCAACCCTAACCAATTCCTGCCCTAAGTGTTCCCAGACCTGTCAGCAGTCCTCACCAAATATCATGACCTAAAGGAGGTGATTAACAAGGATCGAGCCTTAGCTGTTCCCCCACATAGACCATATGATTGTGCCATCGATCTGCTCCCAGGGGCACCGTTACCCACCAGCCCACTCTATAATATTTCCCGATCCGAAACAGAGGCCATGGAGGGGTATATTACAGACTCTCTCACTGCTGGACTTATTAGGGTCTCTTCATCACCCCTAGGGGCTGGTTTCTTCTTTGTCCCCAAAAAGGATGGCTCACTCAGGCCATGCATCGACTATCGTGGTTTAAACGCCATCACGGTGAAGAATAAATATTCCTTGTCTCTCATTGATTCTGTCTTCAATTCACTTCATGGCTCCACCATCTTCACAAAGCTAGACCTCCGCAACGCCTACCATTTAGCCCTTATAAAAAGGGGGATGAATGGAAGACTACATTTACATATCTGGTCATGCCTTCAGGTTATGTAACGCCCCAGCAGTTTTCCAGGCCATGGTCAACAACGTTCTGAGGGATCTAATCAACCACTTTGTATTTGTTTATCTGGACGACATCTTCATTTTCTCCCAGAATGATGCAGAGCACGTCAGTCGTGTTTGACAAGTTCTCCAGAGACTTCTGGAGAATCGCTTGTTTGTCAAGGCCTAGAAGTGCGACTTTCATAAGATCTCCTTTCTTGGATACATCTTCAAGACCGGACAGGTCAGAGCGGACCCTGAGAAGATCAGGGCTGTTGTGGATTGGCTTACTCCAACCTAAGTGAAGCAACTGCAGCGCTTTGCCAATTTCTACCGCTGCTTTATATGCAACTACAGCCACATAGCTGCCCCTCTCACTCGTCTCGCTTCTCTGTCAGTTCCCTTTACCTGGTCTGCTTCTGCTGACCAGGCCTTCCTCAAGCTGAAAGACTTGTTTACCTCTGCCCCTGTTCTTCTTCATCCAGATCTGGATTGTCAATTCATCGTAGAGGTGGACGCATCTGACACAGGGGTGGGGGCCGTATTGTCTCAGCAATCCCCCACGACTCAGAAATTACATCCCTGTGCCTATTTTTCCCGACTACTCTCTCCTGTAGACTGTAACTATCACATTGGGGATTGCAAGCTCCTTGCCATCAAGCTGGCTCTTGAGCAGTGATGACAATGGTTGGAGGGTTCCAAGGTCCCGTTCCTCATTTGGACCGATCACAGGAACCTTGAGTACCTACAGATGGCCAAACAGCGCAATCCCCGAAAAGCCTGTTTGTCCCTATTCTTCAACCGCTTCCATTTTACACTGTCTTACAGGCCTGGCTCAAAGAACCAGAAGCCGCATTCCCTCTCTCGCCTGTTTGCCCCAGATTCCACAAAACCCCTGGAGAACCCCAGAGGCAAACCCTGTGTCGTTGAGTGACTATTTGGACTGGGTGGAATACTCATACAATTCCCTCACCACCTCTGCTTCTGGTCTATCGCCATTCAAGTGCTCCCTGGGTTATCAGACACCTCTGTTTCTGGCCCAGGAGATGGAAGTAGTTGTACCGTCCGTTCAGCTCCACATCCGCCATTGGTCGTCGGGTCTGGAGGACGGCTGGTGCTGCGCTGCTTCGTGCGGGCTACGGAGCCGATGCAATGCGGATTGCCGTCAGACCGCTGAACCCAGGTACACCCCACATCAAAAGGTCTGGCTGTCCTCGAAGAACATCCCAGTGAGGACTGACGCCAAGAAACTGGCTCCCCGCTACCTGGGACCCTTCGAGGTCCAGCGGGTCATCAACGCGACAGTTGTCCGCCTGATACTTCCCAGCTCCATGTGGATTCACCCGTCCTTCCACGTCTCCCAACTGAAGCCTCTTTTGACCAGCCCGCTGGTCCCTCCTTCCAGGCCCCCTCCGCCTGCCCGGCCTACACTGTCCGACATCTTATTATGGGTTATGGGCCAGAGGAACGCGCCTGGGTCCCCCGCTTCTTTCTCTTGGATGCCTCCCTGGTGCGGGATTTTCGTCGCTCTCATCCCGAGAAGTTCCGGTCGCCTCGGGGCTCCCGTTGAGACGAGGGGTAGTGTTATGGTCGCTGGTGGGTGTGGCCGGCATGAAGGCATTAAGATGAAACACCTGATCGGCACCTGGCAATCAGCCCTCCTGCATTTAAAACCAGCCCGGCCTGCTGATCATCACCAGATTGTTGATTGCCTTGTGGTAACAGTTCTCAGCTTCTGAACATTTGCCTAGTGTAAAAGCTTAGCTGCACTACTTAGCATATCAATTCTTGCATTCTTGTTACAAATATGCTAAAGTTAATATCAATTACATATTCAAAAATATTTTAGTACGGATGTTGTGTGCACTTGTAGAAAAACGGGGTTCTTTTCCCCTTTTATTTCTTCTATAGCTTAGCATGCTATGCTAAGCTATAGAAGTAGTACTATACTGATTTGTCAATGTACAAAAGGACCAATACTTCTTAAGTGTATTAACCCCCCTCCTCTAACACGCACATACACTCCACTGTGCTCTGCAATTACAAAATACCCTTTCTCTGCTAAAGTCGGTGGCTTTTACTGCAGAGCCCATTTTTGGAAGTATCTTATCAAAACTTATTTCTCTTGTCCAACATTTCCAGTTAGTAATGGATGATTATGCTCTGAATTCTGAGTTATTCATTTTACAAGAACCAGTGCAAAGACAGATGACTAAGAACTTCCTCATTATCTCTCTATGAGAAAACTGGGAAAATACACTAACACACACAAATGGAAGAGCTACCAGATAGTTTAATAAAACAGAGCAGAAGTAATGTTTTATAGTAAAATCTTAATTACGGTAGGTAATTTATGTCAGTTCCACCTGAGGTACAAATATAAATATGACATCCTTACTCAAATGTATTTCCTCATTATTCTTTCCTAGAACGCTGTTTCCATTCAGCTGTCTGTTAACATTTGGTTACAGTAGAAATTTGTGTACAGTATGTGTGTAGTTAAAGACCAGAAAACTCCAAATGAAGCATTCCACTGAAATCAGCTGATAAGCACAGCGTCACTAAACAGATCACTTCACCTTTCACTTCTCAAAATAGTTGGGAATGTCCTGCAAGCAGAGGAGTTAAGTGAAACTGACACTTCTGATTCAGTCGTTACCAGGCCCACAAAAAACTCACACTTCGATATCATTTCATGCTTCACTGTGTTTAATTTCAGCTCAAAAAAAAGGAAGAATCAATGCCAACCTTAAAGGTAAAGGCTTTAAATTACTCAGTACTGAGCAGAGTTATGATTCAATCTCACTTGTGAGGAACCTCTTCCTTAAAAAGATAATATTTTATAGTCTGCCTTAACCTGAACCATACTATGAGTATTATCATCAATATGACTCACCTGTGTGTGTTTGATTACAAATGTCTAGACCCAAGACAGGTTGTAAAAAAAAAAGAGAGAAAGAAAAATCCCCATCACAGCTAGATGTTAAGGTTTGGTTTTAGCGTTGGAGTTCTAGTTAGGCATGAGGAAAGACTGATGCCTTATGAAAGTTACAACTTTAGACCATATATCAAGTTTACATCTAACTAAGTGTCAAAGTGATGATCACAAATGTCATGGTTTGTTATATGATAAACATTTATGAGCAAGCAGATACATGTGGGTGTAGGTTTACACTCATTGAATTGTGAAGGGAAGGTTTAAGAAAGAAAGAGGTAGCCTATATTTGATCAAATATACCTATAAATAATTTCATTTGTGTTTTAAAGGGTAAAAACAAAATGTAAAGTAAAAGATATTCAGTTACCAAGCCCAATGAAATACATAAACAGTATAAAATATATGAACTGTTCATGCTGAATACAGCAACATTTATCAATTTCATTTGCCTGGTTTAGCGTGTGGTTTGGCGTGTGGTTCCCCTTTCCACCGAAAAAGTCAAAATCCCTGTTCGGACATTACTACTGGGTTTTGCTGGGTACCTTATGTTCCAGGATCCAAATGATCTGTTTCTGCTTACATAGCTTTGCTAAAGACAACCAGGCTTGATAGTTTTGAGAGGAAACCAGCAGGAAAACAATTGACTGGATGCCAGAAAGGTTGAGATAACTCGGGCATTATCTTAGCCAACTAGAGTAATGACTCAGCTTATCCTTAGGTAACCTAACCTCAATTTACCTGTTAGTTCAGTTAGCATTAGCACATTAGCATTTCTATAGTTAAAAGTACCGGTAATCACTACCTGCCTCTAAATTTGGAGCATCCTCTCCAATAAACAAAATGGCAGCCTTGGCGCATCAATCAACTTTAGGCACTAAAAGATGTATTTATCCCAAACACACTGTGTTTGTGTAGTTACACTAAAACTACATCAAGTTATTGAACAAAGGCGATTACACAAAACAAGCTGGAAAGCCCCGTCATTATTATGGAACACAAACCGGATGCTCCATTCAAACCAGCAGCATTACTATGGGCATGTACTACAGTGTAGAATGTACTAAATGTACTATGTACTAATTTACACAACAAACACAGACTAAACCTAAGCTCCTGAAACAAGCTTTCAAATTGAAATGATAGTTCATGTTCAGGTGAACAGACGTTGAATGACTGTCTGTAAAACGCTTAGAAGGATTTCCTCCTAATGAGACTATGTCTCAGTGTCTGCAGTATCTGAGCACTTATCTGTCAGACACACATAATTAATCACAAGCTCGAACCTGACAAACCCACATGATGTAGTATTGCCAAAGCCATCTTTTCCAGTTTTTCTTCAGATGCAGACAAGCTTCTGTGTCCACCGTGGCTTAACAAAGTCTTCCAATTCTTTGTGCTCCTTATAGCTTATTGTTCCACCATGTGGTAATTTCTCTTCACCCTACGTTCATTGCTCAGAACTGAAATAAAAAGGTGAACTACAACTCCAGCCCTGATCAAACATGTCTCACTGCATAACCACTAACCCCAAAAATTTCCCACTTCCTCTTGAGGAAATTTTAATTTGCACAATGTCCACATTAGGTTAAAAGTACACACACACTCATTCAGTCACATACTTCATTATGTGTCACCTCTGCTCCTGCTTCTGGTAAGTGTGTGTGTGTATAAGCGTAACAAACCATTTACTACCAAAGATGCAGCCCCACCCACCTATATCTCGCCCCTACAGAGATGACTCACTGTGGTGACAATACTGTACACTATCCTCCACAGTTCCTGTCTGTCTGTCTGTCCTCTTATCTGTAACATAGCACCAATGAAGACTGAGGATGTGTTACCCTTCCTTTCTCTTTCCACTCGACAGAACTATGCAATGTGACATTAATAGAGACACAGCAATGCAGCAGAGCATATTTAAATAGGCTTTATTTAAAATATAATAGAAAAAAACAGCAAAAGTTAAAAAAATAGTTATTCACAATTCATAAACTAATTTATTTATCTGTTAAACTGAAGAGGAGGTGCATGTCCTCTCACAGTACAGTACAAGATGATATCAGAAGTGTGCGCTGTGCCATCCAGCATCCTTCCCTATACGTCTTGGTTATGGGGTGAGAACTCACACACACTTCCGTCTTCAGTGCGGAAAAACATTCGGGTGTGATGTAAACATTAGACAACATTAGAGTGTTAAAATCTGCTACAAAATGATATGTCACTGCTGCATGTGCCTGGAAAAGTCCTAACCACGTTGTCCTCCATGCTGTCCATTCTCTCAGTTTCCTTCGATAACCTGCTTCTGTCACAGCTGCATCCACCAGCTTCTTTATCTTTAAAATAGCTCCGCTGCATGCATGGTTTCTTCTTAATGCAACACTTTGCTCTGTCCATGTGCAACTTGGAGTCGAGCCTACGGAGGTAATACATTTTGAATTCTTACACAAGCACCATGTCCATGTAGATGCCGTTTGTACTTGACCGTGGCCATAACGTCGCACCGGACAGAGCTGTGACATTAAAGAGTATGTTGTTTTTGTCTGTAACCATGGTGATCCAGTCTCACTCTTTGACATGAGACGGATAATCTTTATCAGAACTTGCAGAGTTTTTTTACTTGGTAAAAACTCCCGGCTTGAAATGAGAAACAACAGAGTTAAAACTCTACACGGTAGACCGTTCACAGTTTGTAAGGGAATTCCAACAGGAAGTCTTGGATCACATGTGTGACAGGCAGCTTTGAAACCTGGTTCTTTCCACCGCACTGCTCCATGATGGTCCTCCTGCACAGCTGCTGCAGCGTTTGCGCACATGTCCTGTAAGGGATCCTCAGACTCTTTTTAGGGGAATTAATGTAATGCTCCAAAAGGGCAAAAAGTGTCGGGAAGTAGCGCTCGTAGTTGGCGAGTGAAAACTTCTGATTTTTGTAGTCGATGCGAACGCTGACCGGTCCACTCTTGGCGCGGTAGGACAGCGTGAAGAAGAAGTTTTTCTGCCGGCTGTCACGGATCAAGAAGCTGCCAAGTGGGGCGTCCTTTAACTTGCTGTGAGCTTCCTCCACTCCCAGTGGGCCCCAGTAGAAGCCAGAATGCTCGAGCTGAGCTGCAGTCTCTGTGATGATCTTGCAGTCTTCTCTGCAGGAGAAGGTGGGGAAGTGAGTGGGATACTTGGAGCGGGCAGGCGCAGATGTCAGGCTTGGGTTTGGGTTTGGATTCGGATTGGCCTGGCGCTGAAGCTGCTCGGACTCTGTGTGAGGTGATGAGGAGGAGCTTGACAAAGGGGGCTTATTATTCCCTTCCACTGTGCCGTTGGCTACCATCCTACAGAGGAGAGAGGCCCCAAAACCTCTCCCATCTCTAACCACCGCAATGACATTCTGAAGGAAACAAAGAGGAGAGAAAGTGTTATTGTTTGTAGAATGTTTCTGAATCATTACACAGAACAAAAATGATCCATTTCAATCACACACAAACAGAAAACCCTTAAATAAGGACAAAGTAGGGCCTTCAAGATGAATGACTGCATTTTCTTTCTACTGGCATGGCTGGAGTTTGATCACTAACATCTCACTAAGTCCTGACACATTTACATGAAGGGTGCTCATTTATGTAACTTTTACAAATGGAATACAGGGTTAAAAGTTAGACTTTTTCTAACAATAACATCCAAACTTAGCCAAGAAAAATGTATTTTTTTTTTTTATAAAAGTTTACTTTATATAGATGGGAATAACCAAACAGTGTGGAGCAGCTGGTCTGCACCAGACAGTGAAGTTCAACCTCCAGTGTGATTCATCACAGCTGTCTACATGTATCTGAATAACTGTAACGCTTAGTCCAATTCCAGGAATGAAATCATGATCAAAAGATTCATTTAGGTCTGTCCACTCGCATTCAAGCATCTCCAATAACTCAAAATGGATAAATCATATTTTTACGTCCTTCCCAGAAACATGAACTTGCAAAACTTTTTTTTGTACCCATTCCACTGCAAAAAGGCCCAGAAGAAAAAAAAAAGCAGCAATAAGAAAACGCCATGCAGCATAACTCCAGAGGAGACAAAGCCTCACCGTTTTGCTCCAACAACAGCGGATGTTAAACGATGCTTTCCTCTGCGTCTCCCTGCATAGAAGCGAGTATCCGGCAGGGTAAATCCGTTACGCAGCGCCGGTGGAAGAGGCTTGCTGTCAGCCTGTACTCTCATATGTGTGTGTGAAGGCTGGTAAACACACTCTTTATGCTTATCTCGGCGCCTCCCTCAAAGGGGGAAGGACCACGCAGGCTGCTTCGCGGCAGTCAATTATTTCCACCGAAACGAAAGTGAAACTTTGCATCATTCCGCTCTCAGAGAACAAATGTGATCTTTGGAGAACTGCATGATAAACCACAAATCCACATGACAGCAGCAGGGCGTTTACAGAAAGCCAGGTGACAGATTCGAGTAATCTGATGTAAAATCGTTTGGATGAAATGTTAGGGACTAAACAATGACTGAACTTTGAGTGTTTTACTCATTTGCTTAATAATTATGCAGATATAATACATGCATCTTTAGGATACACACACCTAGACACTGTGTCTTGTAATAATAATATTATTATTATAAAGGAAGGAAAGTCTCAGGACTTCAAATATAAAACTCCAGTTTGCTCTGAAACTCAACTCAATGGTGCACCATGATTAAGTCCCATTCATGTTGGCTACATAACCTGCAAAAACCTGAGCAGCCTGCACTGAGTGATGGAAAGCCACTCATTTTTTGACTGAAAAAAATGAGTTTTTGAGTTTGTTTCAGTCTGGTGTATTTGGTATAAATGGGTTCGTTTGGCTCTCAGGATTGGGAGGTTGCCTATCTGAGAAACAGACATAAAACTAAAGCTACAAACCAAAACACCTTAGTCTGGCACCGCCTCTCTGGTGGTCACAGAAGCAACAGTGTGGTTTAACGATGTAAAAGATGTTTCTATTTACAAACTCTTTTAGAATTCAAAAGAAAATGAAAGTAGGTGACCGATCAGATGTCTAACTTGCATATGGAGTCATACCAGAGCTGCTTCTGCTTAACTTGTTTTCCTTCTAATTATAAGGTCTTCTGCAGAAGCGGTAGGATTCCTCTCAGACAAGCTCACAGGTGATATCCTAACAAGACAACGCAGCCACACTTGCCTGTTTTCATGCGGTTAATTTTTATTTTTTATGACTTATTAGAGTTCCCCTCTGATTGGCCAGTCAGGCTATGAAGTGTCAAATATTGTTCACTGAGTTCCAGCCTGCAGCCACAGTCTGGCATATTTTAATGACTTCTTTTTATATCATGCAGCAGCTCGAATTAAGACGAAAGCAGATAACGATGATTATGTATCTTAGACTTAATTGCATGTGCACATGACGCCACATTTCATATAAATGGATAAAAACTATTTCCTTCCTTCTTAGACCTGCAGTATGTGGGTTTTGACTGGATGCAATGCTAAACTTTGATGTAAACTTGTCTCTCATGCTATTAATTCATAGATTTAATAGCAGCTTTATCATAAAGTACCCCAGTCATGCCTTTCCAGCTTAACTTTAGCCAAAATCTCGACTCATTACATGTACCACCCTGCTACAGTTTGGGATTTCTCTGTTGTAAAGCAGCAACATGCTGTTGTATTCAAAGTCAGCTAACACACAGGAATAGAAAATATCTCGTCATGTTTACTGTGGTAAGTTTGCATGACTTTGAATCCCAGAACAACATGTTGTGTGATTACAAAAGAGCTGGTCGGGTAAAATGAAAGTTAAGGAAAGACTGCAGGTCAGCTGTCTTAAAGAAACAGCCACAGGCATAAATATGATAGCTTATACAGCTATGTGACCTTAAGAGTGTTTCAGTCCGTTCTGTGGTTTTACGATGTATATCCAATGTGTTTATTTATCGCAAGTTCTTGCTAAACTTGTGGATCACATAACTTCTCTATTTCTGTGAAACGAGACTCAGCTGATAGAGGTCCTCCATCTCTGCGTGTCCCCTCCCACAAAAAAACTTTGCTTTTGGCTTCTTGTAGTGAGTACATAAGACTTACTGAAAGGTTTGCGACAGCCAACACTCTGGATGTGCCTGGATTAGTTACAGTTACAGTTACAGTTGGATCAGTGCAATCTAATCAATACAAAGGAGGCATACAAATGCAAGGAGGGAGTTTCAGAGCTGCAGAGTATCACACATTCTGCTCTGCTCTGTGATCTTAAGCGTAGCAATGTGGATATGTTTCAAACCTAATGAGAAACACATGCTTGCTGCGGCTTCTCTTTGTTCTACATGTCTGTGATGGATGTCCTTTATGCATTGTTCCTGCATTTAAAATAACCATTAATCTGGTCCTCTGTGCCCTGTTTGTGAACGTTTGTCTTGCATGCATACTGTATGATCTTGCACCCATGTGTTTATCTGGACCGGCATGCATGTTCCATGAGTTTCATTTCTGTGAAACAGGGAGTCTGTAGTGGAACTAATGTGTCTGTGTGCAGGTGCTGTGCAGACCAACGAGGCTGCGTTAAACAGATGCATGCTGTACCTGCAGACATAAATGTAAAAACCTGACATAAAATAATACATGTGATGTGTGTGATGTTATTTTGTAAAATAAAAGTTTGTATTTATGTTTTTTGCATGAGAAAATGCAAATCTTTGGTGGCTAATATTGATAGATAATAATAAAAGAGGTGAAACTTTTGTAGTTTTGCTGCTTTTGTTTTGCTTAATGTACATGCTCAGGCTTCTCCAAATCCCCAGTGGCTGCTAAACCTTTAGCAAATAACCAGCCTGAACATGACAAATCACACAGTCACACTGCAGGAACAAACCGATGCTGTAATGCCGAGTTCTTTAAACCTGTTCGCTTACTGTTTTACTTTTCAGTTAGTCAAAATATTCAGTAGATCTGCAGTAAAAGTAAGGAAGTAAAAAGCATCAGATGGGGTTTCACCCAGGTTTACCTGTAATATAAACAATAGTATAATGTGAACAGGATATATGGTTCTGTGTAACTGTGTCAGTAAAAATAATGTTTTGCATGTGGAAAGTGAATAACGTGTATGCAGGAGGTGTGGTCGCACACTCGCGTCTCACTTTAAAACTCTAAACATTTCCACCTTCTTGTCAAAACATGGGAAAATCTCCAAAGCTTACAGTATAAATATCTTTCTTTTGCTTTTCCTGTTTCACATATACAGTTGCAGTGAAGGTGCTGGATAATAATCAAATGGTGCAGTTAAATCTGTATCACACCACGATGAGATTACTTTTAATTCCCATTATTACCTGACATGACAGGCAACACACTGTGGCCAAAAGCTTTGGAGTTAATATTGTTAAAATGATCATTTAATTATCTTTACTCCTTTTAGCAGACAATTTAATCATGTGTCTGTTATCATATCAGCACAATTTTAATATTTTGGTCAGTTTAATATAAAGGCTGTTGTTGTTTATTGTTTGTTTATACACTTCTGTATAAGATGGTTGCTTCCTCATTTTTACAGCCTTTCTATTCCTTTACTATCAGTCGCCAGCGTTACAGTAAGGGGAACATAGCGCAGCTTCCACTCATCCCACCTTGCTCCATAATCAAATACACTTTCAAAATGAAGACAGTTTGCCATGCTTTTGCTTTCATTATGTCCACTGTGTTTATTTATTACTTAGAATAGTAGTTACCTTGTTAGCAAACACATAACTGGCACAAACCTTGTCTCTAGCTCTATTTATTTTATAGTACTGTTAACAATACTATAAGATCTATACTATATATATATATACAGTACAGTACTATTCTGCTCAACTCTGATGTTCTGTGTAACAATGAGTATTTCTTTTGTCACCTCCCGTTCCTTTATAATATTTGATTCCAGGCAAAACGAGAACCAACAGGTCTTGGTGAGTGTTTGCCTGAAGCACGGTAAATATTATTATTTTCTCTATGCATCAGTTTAAACAGAAATGAGCTGGGATGAAACTGGAAGTGTAGTTTCAGCTGGATTTCAGTAAATGTCTGCTGATTATTGTAAGAAGGCTGTGACGGTATGTCCGTAATTGTTTCTCTTTCACAAAGATTTTGTCACGGTGTGTTTATACATAACATAACAATGAAGACCCTATCGTTCCATCTACTGTGCTACAAGTAAAACGAAGCAATCTTCCCAAGATTTCTGCAAAAAATTATATACAAAGTGTCCTACAATGCCTGACATTCAATGCGTCTTTGTCAGGCCGCAAATGTCAAATGAAACCAGTCATCTGTCTTACACTTGATCTAATCATTATCTCACATTTTCAGAAGAGCTTTTTGCCAAAAGTCTGGTTGTGTAGCCAAGAAGGGCTTTCTGTTTCTCACCCACTGCTTGAAGCACATAATCTACCTCTGCTGGAAGAACAAATTAGGAATTTGTGAAAAGAAACAACTAACAGAAAACTAACAAAAACTGAACAACTGTATTGTTTATTATGTTTTCACTGGTCTACAGTACTACCAAATTGACTTTGCTTCCTTTGTGGAAATAATGAAATTTAAAAAATGTCATCTTTTAACTTACAGGGTTTAAACCACCAAAAAATCTGTCCACATCTTCACATCTGTTACTTAAACAAATTATATATCTTATATTTCATATTCCTCTTATGTGTCAACTATTCTCTGAAGACACCCAAAGCATTTAGCTTTGGGTGTCTTCAGGGTGCACTTCTATGAAAACAGACGTGATGCTTTTGTTGAATATAACTGCATGGACTCAGGAAAACTTTCAGAAATCACTTCATGGGTGTGCGCTGCGGTGGTTGTAACTTCTGGTATTAGCCAAGCAGCCTCATCCCTCCAGATTTGGAACATCTAGAGATGTAGATGAAACATGGGTGGGTTAAGGCAGTGGGATCGTGACCCCAAGTTTCCCCCAGTAGACACACCCCTGAGCAGAGCACTTCAGTGAGCCAGAGCAAGATGATACCAGTGAATCATATAAAATGTTTATTGTCTCCAGTACAGTGCAGTGTAGTAGTGCCAAACTACCACCTGCAATGATTATAAGAATCAATCATAAACTGGAGATAAAGCACATTCAAATATCATTTAAAAAAAGGACAATAAAACCATAAGAACACATGCAATAAAACCAGCCCAGTCCTAAATTATAAATCAAAGAATCACCCGGTAGGTGACCCAGTTCAACCAGAGGACACTAAAAAAACAAGATAAATAAAGCGGTTAAATACAAGAAACAAATAAAACCATTCAATTACAGTCTTAACCAAGACCCACGGTATCTCCCAGAATGACAATTCCCACAGTCCAGTTTAAGAAGGGGAGAAAAAGAGGTTAGTGTTGTCCATGTGCTTACATTGGGGAAATATAAGGTCCCACACATCAAACTGACATTTCTTCTTTGTTTCTAGGCTTCCTCACATCAGCTCACAGTGAAATCTTCAAATGTGACGTAAACCTAAGATCCAGAGAAGAGGCCGTGTATGTGAATGCTGTTTAGAAACACCTCCATTGTCTTTTGGCCATACCTGTACATCCCAACCTTGCTTTTGTATGTGAGTGCTTTTATTTCTGTTATATCTTGTAATGTTCTGGACATGTCTGCATTTATGCATGTATAAACCCTGTGTACTTATCACTCTGTGTACTTTACAGCCAGATCGTTATTCATGTTGGAGTAAACGACACTCGGTTACGCCAATCGGAGGTCACTAAAGTAAATGTTGCCTCAGTGTGTGACTTTGCTAAAACCATGGCAGACAGCGTAGTTTTCTCTGGACCTCTGCCAAATCTAATCAGTGATGACATGTTTAGCCGAGTGTCATCCTTCAACCGCTGGTTGTCCAGGTGGTGCCCAGAACATAATGTGGGCTTTATAGATAACTGGAAAGCTTTCTCTGGGAAATCTGGCCTTATTAGGAGAAATGGCATTCATCCCACACTAGATGGAGCAGCTCTTATTTCTAGGAATATGAACAATTTCATTCGTCATTTAATGGAGTCTACAACTTGCATACTTTTTTGTTGTTTCTCACCTGTCACCCAGAACGAACTAACCAAAAAGCATAATTGGAGTAAATCATGAAAACTTCCCACTGTCGCCTAATGCTTGCTCAGGCTGGGGATTGCATCGAAGTCAAGATTTGATGCAATCTTATGGTTTCTCTTATCTAGGCTATTTGAGCAACTGATGACGCGCCCTGAGATGACACTGCTATGAAGTGGCGCTATATAAATAAAGTTGAATTGAATTGAATTATTCTGTGTTACTAAAAAGCATCAGAACCCAACCTCATGTACTGAAATATCACTTTAAATCATGCCAGTTAACTTTTTATTATGTTTTTAGCAGCTTAATAAAATGATGTGGGACTGCATTACTGCCTATGGCTTGGGCAGCTTCTGCATCTGTAATGTAGATCACAGATGTAAATCTCTGGCTTCCTCCCACCCACAAGATATGCATGTTAGGTTAATGGCTAAGGTTAAAATGTCTGCTTATCATATGTAAGTCGCTTTGGATAAAAGCATCTTCCATATGACTGTATATCATAGTATAGTGAAGGCTCCAAAGTGCTCACAGTTTAAACTGGAAATGCAACCTCATCTACAAGAAAGGACAGAGAAGTCTCTCTTTTTTAAGGAAGCTGCGGTCATTCATTGTTGCAGGTCGTTTATTAAACTCTGTGCTAGAAAATGCATTTAGCTTTGTAGCCACAGCACCATCAGAACCAGCAGAAGAAGCTGGAATAACTCTGGAGCTGATTGTCCAAAGCAGAAGTCTTCACAAGCTGCTGAACATAACGGACACCTCAACCTTTCCACAACACAAGGAAGACATTATAGCGAATTCAGAGAGAGACTACTTTAAGTCCCTGCTAGACAGAAAGGTTTGAATCAGATGTGTTGGAGCAGAGAAACAACTAAAGCTTGTATAATAAGGGCTAACGACCCCCACCATTACTCTTCACAGCAGGTTTTATGGAGAAAAGCACCTGTCCTGATGGAGTTGATGCCTTTCTATCACAGGCATCAGCAACAGTGATTAGTTCAGAGGGCAGCAAGGCAGTTGGAGAGGAGGTGTGCTACTAATCTCAGCCAGCCAATTAAAACATGTTAATGTGCATAAAAGATGAGGGAATTATTCATTCATTCATTCAATTCAACTTTATTTTTATAGCACCACTTCATGACAGTATGTCAGGGCGCTTCACATCATATTGAGCCAATTCATCAAATAGCCTGAATTCATGGTGACACAACCACAATACTAGTTCACTCTGCTTGTGTAAAGATGTGAAGTGATGTCCTTTCTATAAAGTTTACCGCCACTGTGAATGAAGTCGTCTGTGCAGTCTGTCAGCTTGTTTTCAGGATAGTCAGCAAGAATTACTTTGAAGTGTCATTACTGTCCTAAGGCATTTTAAAAATGATAAATGAAAAACGTATTGTGAGGTTTTTGAACTTTACCCAAACAAATGTCACAGTTCAAACAGACAAGTTTGAGTCATCAAACTTAGTTTGGAGACTTATTATGTACTGAAATCATTACTCAGGGATTTTTGCAATAATGTGAAGCAATGGATTACAGTTTTTAGTAATCTATCATTGTGTTGCTACTTAAGGACTTATTCTTGAAAACAAACTATTGATAATGTGCTATCTTATTTTTTTAAACCAGTAAATAAGGTTTCGATTGTCATGCTTTCAGCTTTTCTTGTTTTGTTGGTTTACCAACCTTTTGCAAGTTTCCCCGAGGGAGGAGGAGAAGCACACATACATGTGAACATTATAGGTTACAGCCTAATGGTCCAAAACGGCGCCTCTGTCAAAAAAACCATGATATTGCTAATGGTCAGGGTCACGTCCTGCGTGATAAAAGGCTAGCTTGTCCATGTCGCCTGACCTTTGTTGAAATTCACTTTGGCCTTGCAGCCAGTTTACAGCTGCATGTTATGATAAACTCCTTCCAGGATGAAGATATTTTATTTAGTACAGTGTGAGGTCAGGGAGGAGATAGAATCCTGGATTCCAACCAGAAGACAGAAATATTTTGGAGAAAGAAGGAAGGGTGAGGAAGAGGAGGAAGAGGAGGTAGGGTGAAACACTTAGCTCTAAATTCAAGTTGTAGCCATCTGCTGATTACAGAAAATGATTAAGGTGTGTGTGTGTGTGTAAGGTGAGCTCTCCAACTGAAATCTGCAGCCGTAATACCAGATTTGTCTTTCTTTATTTCCCCTTCCTTCTGGGAATAGCTCTCATAACTGAAGAATTCATGGAAAGGGGTGGAGAGCCTGCTGTCTGCACAGTTTCACTTTTACCTAAATAAGCATGCAGGTTTTGCTGAATGATATCTGCTTAATATAGTGGCACACCTGTCTGAACGTATCCACGTGATCCCTTCGTCTCAGACAAAAAGACACCCATTCAGAATTACTGTTAATTTGCTACAAACACAGGAAAATTCATAATGAATGATGAATATAGTACTTCATTTCCTCTGAGAGGATTTAACTTCTAAACACAACTGTAACATACGGTATGTGTTAAAGTACAGACACAATATGCATTATGCTTTGTGGGTATACTTGTGTCTATATAT
>JBAMHV010000022.1:6245190-6270804 GCA_037177535.1 Pseudomugil gertrudae
TCTATCTATCTATCTATCTATCTATCTATCTATCTATCTATCTATCTATCTATCTATCTATCTATCTATCTATCTAGGTCAATAAGTGTAATGAAAAAGAACAATGAGAGCACTGAGAGATTTCACACCCGTGGAGATTATCTATTTGTAGCCACAATATGAAAACGAGTTAGACTCTGTGTGTGTGTGTGTACGTGTTCATGCATGTGTGTAAGCACCTGAAGGCGTCCTTATACCCCGACACTAGTCAACTAGGTGTGGTTGACCATTTTGCCTTGTGGGCAGTTGCAGAGTATGTACAATGTCATTACATGTGCCCCTCTGCATGGATATGTGTGTGCACGTGTGTTTTTATTTGTCCCATTTGGTTTTTTTTTTATTAAAATGGCACACACACATTGTTTGGCATTAGCCTCCATGCAAACCTGTTGGAAGATCTGTGTCAGCCTGTTTTGGGTACTTAAGGGTTAATTGCTTTATCTTTATGTTTTCTCTGCAGGGGTTTTGGCAAACAGGGATTCCAGTGTCAAGGTGGGTGAATTTAACACACACATGCACACACCAGTTGGTGGTCCTGCATATTAATGGTCATCACATCCTCTCTATCTTTTCTTTTCTTGCTTTCCTGAATGCTTGAGAGACATGAGTCTTCTAAAGCTTCTAATCTTTTAAAAGCTCAGGGATTCAAATAAGAACTAATGCATATAAAAACAGTGAAATTAAGGCTAAAAAATGTTTTGTTAATTTAAAAAGACTTAGT
The DNA here is from genome assembly GCA_037177535.1 of Pseudomugil gertrudae. NCBI lineage: Eukaryota > Metazoa > Chordata > Actinopteri > Atheriniformes > Pseudomugilidae > Pseudomugil > Pseudomugil gertrudae. Next base: position 6,245,951 of record JBAMHV010000022.1, read on the forward strand.
GAATTCAGCTGGGGTTTTTCTATCAAATAGACAAAGCATATGCTCCGGCTAAAGGTGTGCCTCAGGTGGGAAACATCCGTTTAGGGAAACTCAGGTGAGAAATTCTTGGAATGACACATTCTGTAGGTGCAAACACAGTTTTGGACAGGAGGAGCAATGACTAAAGAAATACATATTTAGTTTCTTATGCCTAAAACAGGGTACTCAAACAGTGGTCCTTGAAGACAACCGTCCTACTGGTTGGACATTTTTCCTGCTCCAGCACACTGAAATGAATCCAATGGCTTGTTGCCAAACCTTGCTATAGACATGTTGACTTGTGATGCCTTGAAAAGCAAACAAACGTTTGTCATAAGAGGAACAGTGTGTCCCTGAGAGACATGTATCCATATCCACGTGCTGCTGTACATAGAAGGACTCTGGGACGGATAATGTTCCTCCCTGATGGAGGCTGAAATGAAAAGTTTTCAGCTTTTTCTTGAACGCGTTTTGAGGCATCTTACATCGTGGCTTTGCATTGTGTTATAACCCTTTATCAGGGTTTAATCATATAAAAGCTTTCACACCTTCTCGTTGCCCTGAGAAACACTAAAATACCCACTTTCTGATCAAATTTGCCTCAATTTTCTTTCTTTTCTATCAGCTTTTCCTGCAGAGGCAGATTCCCTTTCTTCTTTGCTGCTCTTGCCATGATACGAGCTAAAAATGTGGAGCAGCTTCAGGCATTTTTATTTTTATTCAATTTGGTTGAAGTCTGTCTTGTTTTTTTCCCCCCACTGTTTTAACAGCGAGTTGGATGTTCAAGGATTTTCTTGTCTCCTAGCAACAGTGAAACATTCAGACGCAGCCCTCTATATGCTGTAAGATGGGCGAGGTGCTTTTCAACACAGCGGTGGGTTAGCTGGTAATTAGCTCATGCATATATGTGAGGCGTCAGTGGTATGCTTTATGGGTTTCACCGAAGCCTTTCATGAGAACTTTGGAGAGGAAGGGATGGAAAAGAATGTTGTGTTAAGAAGCGTTGTCCAGCTGAACTCAAGTTTGTGTCTGAATGAAAGTACAGTGATGTGTTTAATCAGGGATGTGTGTGGGACAGAAGTTCACGTTTTAGCTGCGTGACCTGATCTGCTGGTCTAGAACAGGCTATCTCATCCTCATAACTCAAGGGAAAAGGGAATTCCTCTGCAAGGTCACATACATCCTCACCCACACACACACACAAGAAGTGGAGTGAGATATCAGTGTTTGCTTTGGCTCCCGCTTTAACGAAGACGAGTTAGTTCACAGAGAACTATATGAGCACAACAGGACATTCACACATCATGGATTAGTCGTATAAAAGGTTTCTTTGGTTTCACATTGCATCGCCATGGGATTAGCAATGTTTACATGTGTTCTTGTTGCTGTTGAAGGCCTGAAAAATAGAGGGAAAGCAATTAGTGCTGCACAATGATAGGGACATGCAATATGCAGTGCTGTTGATAATAATTAGACTTGTGAGATATAAACAAATCCTTCAATGTATGTTGCTAAGCTATGATGTGTTAATGTAGGCTGCAATTAACCTCTGCATCTGTGTGAGTTACGTTGTAGAACATCTATAAAGGCATAGGTACATTAATGGCAACTTCTATTGCCACTGATATACCTGTGCTTGTTCTGCTTCAAGGCAAAGTAATATTGACATTGAGCATGTTGTTATGGGAATAATTATTTACTGTGCTGCTCCATTTGCATCTCAGATGTCTGTGGGTTCTTCAGGGTGTTTCTCAGTAACATTTTTTTACATTATTTTGATTAAAAAGGTAGATTAAAAATGGCTTCAGTGATTATTAATACTTAATAACAAGAGAAAAACTTTTTTTTGTTGAAATTCTGTTGAAAAAGAAAGTTAGGCTTGACTCTGCTACCCCTCACAATGCTTCTCTTGCACATGTGTGGATCTATGTCTCTGCGGTCGAGCACTCCGCCTTGTACCCGGTTCAGAGCGCAGCAGACACCCAGCAGCAGCCAGCGATAGTTTGTAGAATCATAAAGATGTGGCTTAGTGAGTTTCCTTTATTCAAATCTGGTTAGCTCTGCTGACAATGAGATACAAGTTAATATTTTTCTCTTGTCTTGCTTCAATTATATTACATTTTGCACACATCCTAGTCATATATGCAAATATACATAAGCAGGCGTATATGAATGAGCAGATCCGTAAATCAGAAAAATGATGCCTTTTCATGGTGCAGTGCAGAGCATGAATACATAAGTCTCAATGCCAGAAGGAAGAAATTAGTGAACAGAGTGAGCAGTTACTCCTCCTGCTTGTTGTCCATCTGGATGCTGAGATGACTGACAGTTACACCAACTTAGTCTTTTTTTGTGCTTGAACACATAAAAACATTCAATACGTTGAATTCCTCAAACTAAAATGTACCTATTGTGTGTAGTGCTTACGGGTGATGGAACAAGCGTGTACAGAGAGGAGGAAAGACATTACAGTCTGCGAGGAAAGGGGGCACAGGTGGGCGGTCATGACATTTTTCACTGTGTGAGACAAATATGGCCGATGTATTATAAGACTCTGCTGTCACTACCCGAATGATTGACTCATTTCTCCAGGCTGTTGTACGTTTTTGGAATCAAAGCTGCCTATTTGGTATTTTTCTCATCCATTTATTCATCAATTCATTCATAGATTCAGACTTTTCTTCTGTGTCGCACAGATCTAATGAAAGGCTAAAATGAAGCTCAGAAAAAGAGAATAATATAAAAAACAAATGTTTCTCATTCCTGTGCACAGAGCAGCAAATCTGATGTGTTCTTATTTGCGATTTGTACGTGTGTGTAAGATTCATCACAGCCAACATCCACATGTTCACCCCCAAAAACACAACCCATTATGTACATGTGTCATTTGTTACACCTGCATCGGGTTCTGCTACTGACACGCCCACACGCCGCTGTTTATTGATCACATCCACCTGTCACCAATTCTCTCTCCATCCATATAAGCATCAGCAGATCATTCATCCTCTGTCAGACCTCGTAACAGCTATACAGCAGAATCCCCGTTCCCTTCCCTGGTCTCGTCTCTCTTACCTCGTCTTTTGGATTGAACACTTGGACTGATTACCCGGCTCTGACTCTTGCTTGCTCTCTCGACTCCAATCCCAGCCTGCTCCCCTTGGATTACCTGGCTCTGACTTTTGCTTGCTCCCTCGACTTTGTCTCCAGCCAGCTCCCTGAATTTCCCAGCTCCAACTCCTTCCTGCATCCTCGGCTCCGCTTCCTGCCTATCCCACTACTTCCTCTCTGGACCTCTTGGACTCGATCTTCGCCTGTTCTCTGTTATTCCCTCTTTGGATCATCCCGTTTGGCTCAATCTACAAACTCTCTTCTAATACTTCTGATCCTTAATAAATCATTGTAAACTCCCGTTGCATCTCTGAGGTCCTTCGTTACATCATTAATCTGATTATAAACATTAAACAAAGGATTTCTACACCCATGTTTTTTCCCTCTTTGCATGCTGAAACGATGCAGTATTGATTTCCATCATTCCACTTCTGCAGCCTGTCGGGCAGATGGGACCGTTGTTGGAGTAGAGAGTAGAGAGTACACGTTGCTCACATCTTTTGCTTTCTGTCAGTGGTTTTCACAAATGCTTCCAATTTATTCTGTTTTATGAAGGATTATTTTTTAGGCTATGCTAAAGAAAGCAGCTGTGTGCAGATGCAGACTGGCATTGCTTTCAGTGGGGATGGGCCACACACATTTTAAGTATTTAACAAAAAGCATGTTTTATATGGCCAGAAAAGTGTCAAGTCTGATATTTTGACTGGACGATATAAAAGGATTGACTACGGGATCAGTATGGCCAACCCTGTGTTAAAGAAGTTGTATTTAACTTCAGTTATGTTTGTCATATTTATTGAGGTAATGCTTTTGTCCAAACTCAACCAAAAAGTGAGACGAGTGTTTTAGTAAAGCACCGTGCTGCCACTGATAGAGCGTATGTTGGTTTCAGGCTCAAATGTCTTATTGACCCAAAGGTCACTTAGCTTCTTCATTTAATCCCCGGCTTCCTGCTCAGAAGAACTTTAGCTATCCTTGTTAAAATATAGACACAGCAAAACTTCTTGTGTTTTTCAAAGACAGTTTTAGGAGGTAAATTGAAGGGTAAGAGCAAACTATAAATATAATTCTTTCAGTTCCCCTGAGTCATTTCCTTCATGCACATCTTATCTTAAATCTTAAAGCCTGATATAGTGTCACCATCATTGTCTCAGAGCCGTAAGGATGGCTCACGCTGCTCAGCTGGTAGTTGTAAAGAGATTCAGTCGTTTTTTTGTTTAACAGCAGGTCAAAGCCCAAAGATATGAATGAAAATGATACCTGACCTAAGAAGAACTGGGCAGAGACATCCCATTTTCAAAATCTGAAAACTTTATTCAACCCTTTAACAAAGAAAAAAAAACCCAATTTATATTTCTGTATATTTACTATTTGTTACCACGTAATAGGTCTAAATTATTCTTCTGCTTTCTGATGTTCACCAGGGTGCAGGAGACCAGTATCATATGGTGAACAACAGGGTTTTGTTTCTGCTTTAAAGTGATGCAACAAATCTCAGAGACTGTATCTATCAAATATAGTATATTAGACCTCAAGTGGTTAAAACTAAAAGCATTATAGTAGCTTGAATGCTAATCTCAGTTAAATCTGAGTTATATCTTTATCACATTGATATTGATTGAGATTGATTGATATTGGTACGGTAATCTCACACAGATTTTAAAGGATAAAAAGGCAGCATGTCTGATTTTCTGAGTTTTATTTTATTGATGCTGGGTAGGTCTGGCACATTGTGCAACATGGCAAAAAGACGTTGCATGCTGGAGAGGCTGACTCCCACAGTGTTGTTTCTGTAAACAATAAACTGTAATGCCTCAATGGGATTCTGCTCTTTAGTTTTCCATCCTCTAAGAGTGTGGGACTTGGAGCGCGCGAGCAGTTTCTACAGGTTTATGTAAAATCTATTTCTATGAAATTTATGAGGATTTTTTTCCCTCTGTGTGTATCTCTACCTCTGTTTTTCTTTCTGAGCTGGGGACCTGTGTGTCCGTGTGTGCTGCTGCTTCATGTGCCACTAAATGAGCTGGTGAGCTCTTATTTCCTAAATGGCTGCTTGTGCAGGACCTCGATGTCTAAAGCCTCTATGTGATTGGTTTGGTGTACTCGTGTGTGTGTCTGTCCACGTGTTCTAAAATCAGTGTGCTAATAATGAGTTGGGTTTTAGTTTGCAACAGGCTTTTGAGTACCCTCCACTGTTTCCTCATAGAGCTAATGGACAAATTATCCCTTTAGAGAGCTTTAGAGAGGTTGGAGGGGACGGTGAGAGGCAGGAGGAAACATCACAAGTATGGGACGAAAGGGGGAAAGAGGGAAGAATTAGTAGAGATTAAAAAAGAAAGCAGATGCATGAAAAAATGGAGAGAGGAGAAGAGTTCGGCTACAGAAACAAAGGAGATATACTGATAGAGTTGTGGTAGAATTAATTAATAGATGAAGCGGAGCAAAGAACATGAGTGGAAAGAGTATAGAAACCAGAGGTTTGCATGAGAATCTAGCAAACAATAAAGGATGCTGTGCAAATACGCTGCAAGATGGGACATGGGATATATAGTTTACTATTTAGTTTAGTAAGAGAAGTAAAGGAAGAAAGGATGTATGTGAGTAGGAATTATCTTATAAGCATCCAAATACGCTGATGACACCATCAAGAAAAACTACATTAAATTAAACCGGGCAGATTGAGAGAAAATATGTGTGATGGAGTGATTCTGGCAGTGCAGGGAAGATGAGGTGGAAAGGAGGCGAGGGATGGAGATAAGAGGGAAGATAAAATGGTTGTGTTTAGATTGAGCCTAAAACAAGCCTGTGAAGCTGTTGCATGCTGCAGCTATTAGCGCTATCCAATGCACCGTCCAGCTCCAGCTTCCACTGACTTTGTGTTTGGTTGTAACTGGGCGTCTCTTTTTGTCATCTATCCAGCTGCCTTTTGGGTATCCACATCTCCTCTGGAATCACATCATATGTTTTCTTTTTTTTGTTATGATTGTGTTCAGGTTCAAATGAGCGGGTGAATATTTGCAAACGCTGGTGTCTGTTGTCGGTGCTGAATGTAGCTCAGGTGCTTCTGGAACTAAAACCTGCGTGGGTGGGAGGTCGCAGGATCCAGAACCCGCCTCCTACGCATGCTAACGCGCACACACACACACACATACGTTAGAAAAAATGCATACAGAAAAACAAAATGAGCTTTATGCATTAAACACACAAAGAGCAGCACAAAGAGCGGATGCTGAGGTGTATCACTGAGATGCTGAGGCAACAGAGAAAGGTTAAAAACATTTGACTCGTATCCAGTATTTTCTTTTCCTCTTGCTTCTTCTTCTTTGGTTTCCTTTTAGTCTCTGTTTGTAACTCACCGTGTTGCTCTCTCATCTTCCCTCCCACTTTCTCCTCACTTGCCTTTCTGGTTTTATCTTCCTCGTTCTGTCTTTCCTCACTTCCCTCCTCGTGCCTGCTACTCTCCCGTTTTCTCTTTCTTCATCCACTCCTCCCTCCACCTCTCTCTTTCTCCCCTCTTCCTCACAAGTGGCTGTGTGCTAGAAGCTGTGGGCTTTGATGCTTTTATAAATAGCTAAAGTGTTCCACCGAGAGCACCACCAAATGGGATGGAGGGATGGATGGAAAGATGGATAAGGGAGTGGAGAGGGGGAGGAAGAGGAGGCTGGGCTGTGTAGGTGTGAAGAAAGACCAGTGGAAATCAGCAGAAAACGAAGGCATTAAAAAATGACAGAAGTATAGAGGAAGTGTGAATGTAAACAACAAACCCGTGAATCAGTATGTATGCTTCAAAAACACTTCTAGTTAACGGTATGAATGCTGTTTTCCTTTAAAATCACAGTTTTTATGATTAAACATCTTAGATTTACCTTCATAAAATTTAGCCACCATTACATTGTCTTTTAAGATGTGTGTGTGTCTCTAAAACAATACATCAAATCTGATGCTGTAATTTCCAACATTACAATAAAGACATGCTGAAGTAATTAATGTGTGATGGAAAGGTGATATAATTCCTTTTACAAAGAAAACTTCATGTAATTTCCTGCAAACGTCTTCATCAATCTGGTGTGCTTTAGAAACACAAAACAGACCAAAACACTGCAAACAGCAGAGATGACAGAACAGAGGTGATTCGGAGGGTGTGAAAGAAAATCTAAGCTTCATTAATTACAAAAGAGAAAGTAGATTTGCATCAGTAAAAGATTTTTAAGTCATTATATTTGACGTTATTTTTAAAGTTCTGATGATATGGTTATGGTGCATTAGTGCTAGGGATGCACAATATTTATCAGACCGATAAAAAATCGGCCAATTTTGGTTATTTTTTTAATCAGTCAGATAGGTACATTTTCCTAATAAAAATCCCTTATAATATTTAAAAAGTTGTGGTTATTTTATCCAAGCAGCGCAGCCATAAAGCAGGCCAAGACGGCGAAGTTATGCACGCAGGTTATGCAGGACCCAGGCTTGGCCTCGTCACTGCCTGACTAATAATGAGCAGTGCGATCATATTTAAACAGGAAATGAGACAGCATTGCTGGGAATTCTGAGAGGAGGGAAGATTTCAAGTTTTAGTCAGACAGTTTAAGTCATCGCAGTGAAGCAGTATGGAAAAAATATGAAGCTGCCGCAGTCGTAGGTAGCAGTAGCAGCTATTGGTGGCTGAAGAACTTTTTAAGAGACAGTGAATGACAGAATTCACCAAATTTTTGTGGATGCACTTTATTTGATATATTTTATTACATTTGGTAATTGAGGCTGAAACAGTACGTCAGTACATATAATTTCATATTTAAACACAGATACCTTTGGAGATAAGCCGTACATCTGCTACAGAATTTTCCAAGGATGCACTTTTTTGATTGAATAACCACATTTTTGTGTTATGACATTAAAAAATAAACATTTGAAGAGCCAAAAAATGTTTTATGTTACACCAGAGCTACTTAAATATCAGTTTTTCATCACTGCATCCAGCACAAACTGATGATTATAATAAAAATAAAGGTATCGGTAACTTATCAGTTATCAGCCATGACAAGCAGAAAAATATCGGTATCGGTTGAAATTTTTCATATCGTGCATCACTAATTAGTTCATCCACCTGAATGCTAAACTTAATATATAATATAATATAATTAATATAATATAAGTTAATATAACCAGTTCTAAACACCGTGGAACATTGTAAAATGTAATGAATGTAACAACATAAGAAATACTGTAGGTGAGACATTTGATCAGTTCATGAGAAATATTGCCCCATTTTAAACAGTTATAAAAGCCGGCAATGGGGGCAACTAAAGGCAGGGAAATGAACTGGCAAAAAGTTTTAGTGACAACGTTTGAGATTTTATTAGGTTAAATTTGCAACAGGTGCGTGAGATGAATGAAGATAGGAGTATAGAAGAGGAGCCTTTCAGATGGAAAGATGGGTGGTGGTTCACCAGTCTGGCAAACGGGAAACATCACCCTGTTCCAGCTTCTATGAGAATGAAATGAGCTGATATTTGTGATAATATTTTATCAGATATGGTTTCAGAGGATTTGGTAATTGTTGCACTTTGTTTCTGTTTACATTTTACAGAGTCCCCTCCATGTTTGAACAGAGCATGTTCATTAATGTTACTACAAAATATCAACTGCAAAGTCAGTAAATAATTAAATTACAGAAGTGGCTATAATGAACAACCTGCTGCAGATCCTCAGCCTCACAGCGGTAAAGTAGTCAATGCAATACACAGCCGGTGTCTGTCAGTCTCCCGATTATTGTCAAAGAAGTTTTGACCTCTTTCTAAAAGCCTTTCAAGCACTTTATTTGCAGCATTTTGAAGAGTTCAAGTTACACAACACCATTCTGTGATCTTTAGTGGCTTGCAGCTGCAGTGGGTATAGCTGTGTTTGTGAGCCTCAGTCAGGTTGACCTATTGACGGTGCCAAAAATATTGCGGCATTATTGTGTATTGATTTCTCCATCATTCCCTGGTGCTTTTCAGACAAAACCAGCTTCCACCCTAAACAGCTTGTGCCCATGTTGACTTTTTAAATCAAACATTACTGCTAGAGGAAATGCTGATGTTTATTGATGGTTCTTTTGACATGAATTTAGCTGATTACTGTATTTTGATGCACAGTACATTTGATGGAGGGTGAATAAAAAGATGAACCAAGGATTTGTTACTGTTGTTGGTCATAGATAGTTTTTAAAGTCCACAAAAGTTATGCGGTAGTTAAATAATACCGCTAACCTTTAGCAGAGATAGAACACTGCTATCATAAATTAAATCATATGTGAGAACATATGGACTCATTAAAGAGATGTTGGCAAACATGTGAAATAAGTAGGCCTTTATGTAGTGCTGGGAGATAAAGAAAAAAAGCACATTGATAAAGATATAGATATCGATATAGATAATTATCTAAACATCTAAAATATATCATTTAAGTGTAGTTATTTTATGCTTTTGCATAATAAAGCTGTTCATCTTTACCGGTTTCATGATTCAATTCTACTACCCTTGATTTTCTATGGAAGCGTTTCTGTAAAATAAATCAAATTAAAATGCAATAAAAGAACTTTTTTTAAATAAATAAAATGACTAATGAATAATCCAAACTGCATTTTCATTTTCTTCTTTAAGACTGCTCTTTCTGTAACATAATTAAAACAATAATTACATTAAGATTTGCGTTTCAAAACATGCCCCAGCGAATATGCATCGATATTCAATTTGAAATCTCAAATTTGAAAATTTGAATGATTTAGCAGAAATATTTTTACATTTGGAGATCATAGCTGCATTATTTGATTCATAATAGTAGATCATCCAAACTGCATTTCATTTTCACCAGCAGCACTGCTCATTTTGCAACACAAATAAAAAAAGAAAACAAACAAGACTTTACTTTTTCCTTTTCACGTCAACCCTGCATAAAGTGTTACACAAATCATTTTGAATTGGCAATCCGAGTTACGCAAATGGCTGCTCCTTCAGCCCGCTGTCTGACAGCGTTATGTATCTAATATGGCAGGGACAGAATGTAGCGATGCAGAGATCCTACACTGGCCGCTACCTCTTTCAAAATGGTTGATAAAAGTCACAATCGCTTGAAAAGTGGTGGTACACATCGCTGCATCTCTCGTAAAACATGCTGCCACGTTCACAATGTTGGCAGCAGCATTAAAGTTGGAGGATTCGACTAGCGGTTACTGGTTTGGCAATGGTTTCAGTAAACGACCACTCTGTTCGTCATCTCGGCCAATTTCACACACCTGCTGCTACCGCTTTCAAAATGGTGAATAATGTTTGCTAAGTGAAGAACGACGACTTCCGATGTGTACGTATTTATAGATATAAACAGATATCCAAGTATATCTGGGAGAATCTGAATTGCACGGGGTTAAAATGGTGCATCAGGCTAAAGGAGATGACTGCGGGTTCAGTAATGCGTTTCAGAGTAAGAGTCTCGTATAAATAAAGTTTTTATAGCCACTCATTGCCCACTTTAGGCTTTTCATGACCATGAAATAAATTACTTTTCTTTGTGTTTGTCTCTAGATAGAAATTTGCTTTAAGTTTTCTTCTTTTATGATTGTTTTATTTAATCTTTTAAATAAAACGATAGAGATGGCTGCGATAGAGTAGATGTGGTGAATCACTGTTATATTAACTGTCCTGTCTCGCCCTGATTAACGCATTGAAAGCCTTTGAAAACATCTAAAACTTACGTAATGTAATGTTTTTATGCACACTGATCAAACTTTTCATGATTCAATTAAACTCAATTCAGTTAATCTTTATTTAAATGGAACCAGTTCACAACTCAGCTTAATTGTTCTAGCCTCTTCCTCGTGATTCTATTCAAACAAATCCACATTAGCCTAAATGATAAGAACTGCTTTCATACAAGCCCGTTCATGCAAAATTAATTCCCTCGCTAAAGAAACATTTGCAGCATGAGTGTGCATTGATCATACATGTTAGTCTGAAAGGGGTTCGAAGTTGCTTGTGAGGCTTTATCTATCATCCAGAGATAAAAATGACAACACTGTTGTTGAAGTGATGCGTTATTTCCTGTTTGCTGTGACTTAGAGAACTATAGTAAAGTTTGGTGTATGAGAACATGTGTCAGTAGTTTTAATGCAGGAATCAACCCCAGTTTCAGATTTCCACACAACACGGAGCAGAGGGAGAAATGACCCTCACCCTATCTTTTTTTAACCTATATATCAGCAAGTTTACCAATAACAAAACAAGGCAAATGCTAAACAGAATAAGAGAATTAAACAAAAGCAACAAGCTAACTGTATCCATTTGTAATCCTGGTGCAGCAGTAAAATCCCATGTTTATTCCCGTCCTGTGTACACTGTTCCTCATTTCCTGTTTTCCACAGCTCTTTGCTCCATCTGCCGCTTTTCTTTTGGTTTCAAACTTCATCTGTAATTGTGAGTATGTTGTCAGTGTGTGATGCGGTGCATTCAGGCTGGGAAATGTGCAAAACAAAGGTTGGTGTGTTTGTAAATGAGTCAGAAGCTCATCATTTTAAGGTTAAAGCATTTGGTGTTATTGCACTGTAACGCCCGATGTGTTTCCTTTCGTTACTACTTCCTCTTCATGTGTGTGCTTTTGTTAATGTGTGTAAACACATTTTTAGGGCAGCTCTAACACGAGACTGCACGTTTGTCTTCCTCATGTGGAAGAACAAAGTGAGAGTCAAGCTGCAGAGCTTAAAACAAGTCCTTACTGCTTTTTAATCTGCTCATCAGAAGTAGCTATTTGATGCGTCCTTGTGTGTTTGCAGTTCCACAGGTGTGTACGCGCGTGTGTGTAGTAAAGTCTCATTTTACTCGTCGCCATGGACCAGCCACTTTTACTCTGATCCATTTTCACGCGTCTGAAGACGGCACATTTGTTTGTGCGTACGCGCCTGTGCTCACTTTGACGGACAATCGCCCGCAGGGCTTGCTTGTCCTTGCTGCTGACATTTGTAGCAATAGTACACCTGTTGCTACGGTGACACCTTGGAGACATATCAGTGCAGATCAGACTGCCAATGTGGGTCAAGCGTGTTTGACATCTTGCACATGCAAACAAACAAGACCGGACAGCTTCTACTGGAGCCAGAATTGAGACAGTCCTGCTATAATGAACACAATGTAAACAATGATTTGATCTGTTTGTGTTTTTTCTTTTTTAAAATAGTTTTTGTTCAGCTCCTATTTCTCATAATCTCTCCTTCATTGGATGATTATTCCCTCACACATACAAACTTCACAGTTTTCTCCGTTCCTTGCAACTTTGTGCATTTTGCAGTAGTTTTTGTGTGTAAAGTTTTTCTGTTCTGCTTTTTATTCCTCCTCTTAGACGTGCTTGTTCTTCTGTGTTGTCTTGTTCTTTAAATTTACTATTGGATTTCTGAACTTTTGATACATTTGTAATGCTTTAAAGGTACCGGCTGCCTGTGTTTGAGAGATTGGTGACGTTTACCTGCCAGTCCAGCAGGCTTTCAGGCATCATTAAAGCTTCCATGAGGAGGATATGAGTCTGTGGCTTTATCGGCTCCGTACATCAATTCGCCAGAACCACCTCAGCAAATTTCCCTCTCTTTATTGCACTTATCAAACGAAGTCACTTTTGGATATGAATCATAATCTGGTGAAAGCACCCTTGTTGAAATGAGGCTTCCTTGTGTTGCTAATATTAGTGTCAGTGATAATGATTATTGATATTTAACTAAATCATTTGATTTGTCCCCATTCTGTTCCTGGTGGATGATACTGACAGCATGCAGGGTGCATGTCGCCATACTAACATGCATTTCTGCAGGAGATGAAACCCGGTACAATCCTGATGTCTATTTCTGGTTGTTATACTAGTTTGTGAAATTAGTTCACTTCCTCCTGTGTGAGTGTCGATTCCTCGCTGCTGCGCTTCACTTTTGTCCTCACAGTGCCTTCCTGCAGTACGCTGGTAACACTTTGCTATTTAAAATGTCTGAAAATCACAAAAACAAATAAAACAGCATTCAAATAAAATATTTTTATTCTGTAAGGGATCTGTGATGTCCTCTGCAGAGATTACCTTCCTTCTTATGACCTTAAATTGGTTTAAATGGGTCTTACTGCTGTGACTGCAACATTTTACACAGTAACGGCTAAAGCGTTCTTTCATCTGCCTGCAGAAACTAAATATCTGATATAGTGTGGTGTTTTTATTTGCTTTCGTATTTTCCTTGTTGAAGTGTTCAGTGGCTAATGCAACTTCACAGATGGAATTTCTATCATTGCATTGCATCAAATATGACATCTGTGTGTGCGTTTCCTCCATCATTGTCAGGTTATTAGTTCTCCTGTCTGTTCCTGTTTTCTTTATATTCTTTTTGTAATAATAAAAAAACAGAGAAGGTGGTGCCAAAATGGCCATTTCAAAGGGAATGTATGTAATAAATGTGTATGTAATCCTCCACTTGGAGAGGCATCTGGTTAGGATGCGTCCTGGACGCCTCCCTGGTGAGGTGTTGGTGGTGAGGCACATCCCTGCAGGGGAAGACCACGGGGGAGACCCAGGATTCACTGGAGAGATAATATCTTGCGGCTGGCCTGGGAACGGCTTTGGATTTCCTCCCGATGAGCTGGTTAATGTGGCTGGGAACAGGGAAGTCTGGGCTTCCCTCCTTAGGCTGCTGCCCCCGATAAGCAGGAGTAAATGGATGTTTGGATGCAATAAAACCTCTTTCACTTTGTTCTGTGACTTAATTGGAGTTAGCCTTTCCAGAGAAAATGTTTATGTTTGTACTGATGTGAAGCTAAAGCAGTCAGACACCAGATTCAGTTTCATTAAACTGCTCATTAATTTCTCTGCTCTCTGCAGTGCCTTTAATGAACCATTCATCTGAGTCAGGTGTGGTAAAATAGGGTTACCTGTAAAACACGCAAGGTGGTGTTCACTAAGGACCAGGGTTGAAAAACGCTGAAGTAAAGGTTCATTTATTCTCCTTATCTATGCTCTACCTTAATGTACATTAGTATAGCTGCATATTAGTGATACAGCAGATATATTTGTAAACTACCATTTCATTTGGCAGGTGTTCTCGTTGAACAGTGTTTAGCGAATTGTGGCGCAGGTAATGTTACCATGAAGCATTATTTTAGGGTTTTCTACTTGCTGCAGAAAATGTGCTACAGCTTTTCTAAAACTCACTAAAACTTTTATTTCCCAGTTGTTTACTCAGTACCACGCCATCTTAACCCGTCACAAGACCTACTACATGACGTCTGGGAATGCATAAATAGGAAAAAGTGTTAATTGTATATCGAAACGTCTGAAAGAACATCGCTTGAGAGCGCAACAACTTTTTAGCAGTAATTGAGTTTTTTCTAAATGTAGGTGTTTCCATTGGCAGATTTCCATTGTGATGTTTAGGTTTTGTGCAAATCGAGGGGTAATGGAAACACCTCTTTAGTCTGTTTAAACATTATTGTTTTAGTACCCTCATTAGTGTTTTATGTCGCAAATGTGGTCAGACAAGAGAGCAGTGCAATGTTCATGCCATGGCTCTAGGTATAATGTACATTCTCAGAGGCATACACAGGGGGCTCAGTACATGGCGATTATGAATGCTTCCATTGATTACAACAGTTTATTATTCTTTATTCCTTTTGCTGGTTTGCTTTGTAAAAAGGAATTAGTTGTACCATGTAAAGACACCGTTCAGCTATGTCTGTGTATATACTTGCTGCAAACAATGCTAGCATGCTATATCCAAAACGTTCAATACCGGAGACCACCGATAGATGCAGTGAAAAGGTCCTCCTGTAACGTTGTACTTCCATAGCATTTCAGTAAACAACACTTTACCAATCTGCTGCTAACTAGGCATGAGTGTTTCACTTTGCAAGAGGGAGGAACTGGGAACAAAGGTCGCTTTTCAAAACTATCCGCCATTTTGTTTACCTCCCATCTCGTGTTTATGGTTTTGTTTGTATGAGCGCCTCTGGTATTGAAGTCAGTATTGCACCTCGCATGTGTGGCATATAGCGTCAACATGTGCAACCTATGAGCTAAAGAACGTGTGAGTGCCATGATATGTACGCTTAGCCAACAGCGGGTATATCTCAGCCCTAACACAGCCCTGATGGTTTCTGGTGATACCGCTCGGTTTTATTAATGTTGGCCCATGCACGTAAGCTCCCTGAGAATGGACTAATTTCCGATGCAAAGGATGTAAAACATAACGAAAAGGTGTCTTTAGCAGAGCTACAGCTACATTAATGTAAAGCAGCCTTTCTCAAAGTATGGTCCTCGGACCACTAGTGGTCTGCGAGCGCCCCCTGGTGGTCCGCAAGGTGAACAACATGGCAATTCTAAATTTAACTGGAAATGTTGTCCCACTCAGTTTCATGACACCGAACCCGTCCTATATACAAATAACTATGGAGCAGTGGCTTAGGACAGGGTCACTTAAAAGATGAAAAATTGAAATAACAGATATTTTACAATAAAAAATATTGTAAAAGCTGCATTCTGTGTTGTAAACTTGTTTATATTGGCATATTGTTCTTGGGTTGTTTAGAGTTAGGTGGTCTGTGAGTTTTTGTTGTAAAGGTCCTTGGACTGAAAAAGTTTGAGAAACACTGGTGTAAAGATACATTCATGCTCATCCTGTTTTAATGTGCTGTGTAACCATCTCTTTCGTGTTAATCTTCATAAACCATCAACTTTTTCTCATTCGTGTCATGCTTGCGTAACAACAGTCTCAGTATAGATATGCTTCTTACTGTGTTCCCTCATCACCAAAATCAAGCACCACCATTTATGCTTGTAATTGTTCACTGTCGCAGCGTTTGGCTCACGAGGACCTCTGCACCCCTGTTTTGGTTGTTTGCAGTGTAGGTGAACGAGTTGAACTCCATCCATAGCAGTCAGGGCAAATTGATGCTGATGATAAGATGAGCTAAATGTCTAAAATCTGAGTCATGGCGTGTAGGTGTGATGGTCCACCTGGATTACTAACTGCTGAGGGGAGAAAAGCTGCTGTGCTGCAGTTGTGGGTTTGAAAGTGTTCTGTGATGGTTTTTCGAATAGGTTTCCAAACTCAGAGCTCTTTATGACTTCATTTAGAGGACAAGATGTTCAGCTAGTGGGAAGATGAAGTTTTCTGGTTACTGTCATAAACATGGAGATCAAATAATAACCTAACTGGCATGTTTGAGGGGGAACTTAATAGTGTCATATAGATTTATGATGTTTATTTTTTGTTTTTAGTGTTCATAGTGTTGTAAACAGTGATTTAATGGCATGTTTAACCCAATAACATCTCTGGCTGTCAGAAAAACTTTCTTTGTGTTTTTAAGTATACTGGAGTGGATTTTCACTGCTAGTTTCAGGTGTCATTGTGTTTGTGTTGGGAGAGCCAGGAATGCGAGAAAGGCTTTGTTTGTGTGAATGTCTTCAGTGGTAAAATCTAAATAAGGTCCATGCAGTGTTCAGAGTTGCTCCATTTTTCTCTGCATGTGTGTGTCAAAGTGGTGTGTGTGTGTTCTTTGATGGAGACCAGCTAACTATGTCACTGCTGCTCCTGAGATAGTTTAACCCGTTCGTCTAAAGACAGTAACCTAGCAACAGGGGCACGAGCCGACACGAGTGCATTCATCTCAGACCTCTTTTTTCTGTCTTTCCCTCCATCTTTCCGTCTGTGTCTGACTTTTTCTCTTCTGACAATCAGCCCTCACATCAGCCGAAGGATCTTCCTCATCTTAAACCAGGATGTTACAATTGTATGTTTATATTTATACATATTTTATAAAATGTTGAAGCTTTTATAAGTTGTTCTTTTTCAGCAGTTTTTCAGCTACAATAACCACTGAAAATTATTCTGCTCAGTCTGAATTGTTTAAAGCAAATTCTTTTTGAGAAGACAACTAAAACATGTTCTCCAGAACCCTGCTGGGTTTCCTTTCTCACCCCAACTCCACACAGGACAGGCCGGTGGAATTAGTTTGCCCGTACGGGGACTTTCTGTTGGAGGAAAATCTGTCTTTTAAGTTTTTATGTTAAGAAATACTCATCAAAATTTAAATTAAAGGTTTAACTTTTACCTGATTTTTTGCCTATTTAAGGGGAATCTCTAGAGTCTGTGACATTCAAGGTGCACCCTCCCATTTCATAAGGCAAAAAATAAAGCGAAATTGGTCCAAATTTACAAAAATAAATAGAAATGAAATGAAATGAAAATCCTGACATTGCATTTGAATTGTAGCTCAACAGAAATATTTAAACCAAAAATAACGGTGGCACATGAACAACACACACCTGTCAGCAGGTATTCTGGCTCACTGCTCATCAGTAAACGACTTGAAATTGTTTGGGACAATTTTTTAACGATTCTTTTCAACCACAGTTTAAAATCAGTGTCTCTTCTTTTGCTAAAGGATAATTTAGCTCATTTTAACTTATTGTTGGTCGTTTCAGTTTCTAGTTATTTGAGGGGTAATTGTAGATTTAGCCTTTTCTTTAATAGGTTGGTGCCAATACACTTAAGCACAACTGTACAACCAACAATCAACACCAGGAAGATTTTATTGCAAATAGTGAACACAACACTTTGCCCAACCAATATGAACATCTTAGTAAAATTAAATAAATATTAAAGTGTAACAACAGTCACGTGACTTTTCAACTGTATTTCACACTGATAGCTCCTCAAGCATATCCGTCTCCTCAGCACAAGGACTAACTTTTCAGTACTAACCTGGAATCTATGGCTGCATCATGCATCGGTCTATGTGTAGAAAACCCAGCATTGAACCAATATGTTGTGATAAAAGTTGCAATTTGTACCTTTTATGTGTTTGATTTTCTCTTTGGAGCCGTTTCCTGAAAGGAGTCAATGAAAATGCCTTTTAGAATAAAACTACTGACAGCTGCCTTGTATTGTCTCCACTTAATAAGATAAATAAAAGCCAGCTCTCAAGCCATGATAGTATGGATGAATAGATTTACTTTTTGTATTTAAAAAATACATTTATAATTCTACATATGTGGTCTATACATAAACAAAACAGTGTCATTGCAGGGTACCTGCTTGTGTGAAAGTGGATTACATCTGGCTCCATTAAGGCCAACATGGAAAATATCAAACCTTTAAAATGGCAATTTACAAACTAGGGGATGATGTCACAAAAATATAATGACCACCTGTAGTTAATCCACTTATTTTGGTATAATCTATCTCAATAATATCGCATTAGTTATTTAAATTATGTCAAATAATTACTAAAACATTAACGATGGAGAAAGTCTGGTGACACAGGAGGGCTGGAACATGATACACTAAGTAACAGTGTTGTGTTTAGAGCATGATAAGCAGATAATAAAGATCTTTACCACTATGTTGCCATTACATAATGAATACGTTATTGTAATTTAAATTTGTACTTTATTCGTTATTTAGTATTCAAACCTAAAACATCTCATCGGCTCTTTTTTTCATCTGCAGCTCTCCACTCTAACCTCCATGTCCTGCCTCCCACTCTCTCTATCTCAGCCTCTTCATAACACCTCTCTCGCCCCAAGTTAATGAGTAAATCACTGGCTAAAACATCAAGATAGAGATAATGACTACTTTCCAGCAAATAAAATACAGGGAACTGGAATATAAAGTACACATTCTGTACACATTCACATCCTTCAAACGTGTTCTTTCTTATCCTCAGCTATTTTCTTGCTGTCTGGCCCGAAACAGCAGGTACTGTTTGCGGGGGAAGTTTAGAGAGACAGAGAGAAAGTGGCAGTGAAGCATGGTGGGAGAGCTGGGGGAGGGCAGGAGACAGAGGAAAAGTTAATGTACAGTACAGAAGGTCACAGAGCCGTACTGTATGTATGCATGTTGGCCGGACACGCTGAGCGATTGTGGAGGTAGATCTACTTCTGCAGCGAGAGGACCTGAAGAGCCCTCTAGGCACACACATCTACTCACACACTACTCATACACACACACACACCAAATCAGTTTTTTTCTTTTTGTTGGAGCCAAAATGAACAGTGTGAATGTTGTACTGTTTTACGGTTAGTGCTGCTTTTCTGCATTTTTTATATTTTCTCTACACTGTTATTTTTATTTATTTATTTTTCTAGTTGAAGCAGTTTTACAAAGAATACTAATGCAAATTGCTCAGACATGAAGCCCTACTAACATATAAAATGAGAAACTGGCACTCAGTGTTCAATTAAATAGTCATTATATAATATACAGCACAATTTCAACTGAATGCTTACAATAATGATAAAAGACATAAAATCCACATGAAACTACTATAAAACCACCACGAGAAAATGAAAGTGCAGAGAGCATCATTGTAATAATAAATAACATGCATGTGATCTTATTGCACATACATATTGCTCATTTCAGCAGGGTTTATTCTGAGGTGCACATACAGTGTAGATGATAAGAGTTTGATTCTGAAATGGTGCTTGGGTAAAATGAAAGGAAAAAGTGAACAGAAGAGAAGGTCTAATTGAAGCACCGGATGGAAAGGAACAGAGTCAGTTGTTCAATCCAGACAGAAAAGGCAGTTTCCGAATGGTCTCCTGGGTAAGATACAGGACACCCCAACCACCCTAGAGCATGTAAAAACAGATTTTAGGTCTGGAGGTGTGAGGTTGTAGGGACTGTAAGCATCCCAGAGGGTAACAAGCTGAAAATGTAGTGGACGAGGCTCTGATAGTGTCGCATAGAGGTGAGAAAGGTGCTGGAACAGTTAAGTGTGTAGGACTGTGTGCACTGAGTGCAGCGTGTTTAGAGAAGCATACAGTGGTAAAAATGTTTGGGAACCTTTTGTGGATATTTGATGTAGAGTTGCTAAACTTGAAGAAGACCAGACCTTCTAGTTTTACTTCATATTCTTCCTCTTTTCTTCTTTATTTTAACCATCTTTGTGACATTTTCAGAAGGCTGCAAAAGCCTAAAAACCCATACTGTTCATCTGAAGTGTTTGAAGTACAATAAAAGAGAAGGAACACTAATCAAAGGAGCGGCCTTGACTTATTGACATGGATTTCTGGACCTTTTTACGGTACAGATCTTTTTTTTTATTTCATAGAGCTGTAATTTTACATTTTTAGGGCAATCTACTGGCATGCCCAAACATTTAGATTGTGAAAATATCCTTAAGCCTAAATGGTAGAGATCAGTTTGTACTATTGTACTTGTCCAGTTACAAAACCTGTGATCAGACTAGTTGTTTCAGGCAAAGTAAAAACCACAACAAGGGGAAAATATATGCAGCTGTGGTTGCAAATCTATGAAAATAATTTAATGTAATGGTTAAAAAAGGCTTTATTGCAGTTAAATAAGGAAAAAGAGAGCAGAAAAAAGGCTGGAGGATCAAATCAAGCTTTATTTCTAAAGCACTTTCACATACCACAAGGTAACCAAAGCACTGTACAGGTAAATGAAATAAATAACAGATAGATAAAACAATAATAAAATATACAAGACCAAAACATCAATCCAGGCCTAGTGGTCATGCTCCCTGGAGGTAAAAGCCAGCGTAAATAGATGAGTTTTTAAGTGACTTAAAATCACTTTAAAGTTGTGGCAGACCTCGCAGAAAGAGGGAGACCATTCCAGAGTTACAGAGCCGCTGTGGAAAAGGCTCCGCCTCCATGCGTCACGAGACCAGTCGTTGGGACTACTAAAATATTAAAAATAACACAATATTTAAACAAAAAAATAACAAAAGAGACTGACGGGCTTTGACAGAAAGAGGAGATGGAGTGAATGAAAGACAGTGAATGAAAGATAGGTGGAGAGGTAAAGAGCATCAAAGTGAAGATAAGGCTGGAGGTGTATATTCAGTATGTGCCAGAACTTTCTCAGTGCTGGCACGAAGCTGAAACTGTTATCGAACGGTGCATGAAGCCAACCAGACTGTAGTGTCTCCTGAAAATGCAGCATTTTATAGTTTTCTTCCTTTTTTTGTTTTTATTTCTTATCTTAGAATATGCTAAACTATCTGAAACATATATCCACAGGAAATGATTCACGCTGGTTTCATGAAGTACTTTCTAAACATCAGTCCTCTGACATTTTAACTGTTTTCTTTAATGTACTTTAATGGATTAGATAAAGCTTTGTTGAAGTGATTGCTTCGGTTGATGACATTTCTAGCTTGACATGCTACATTAGTAATAAATGCAGTAAAAACAATGGGCATATTTTTAAGCAATGCACATGTTGAAAAGAATACAAGAATAATTTAACAGGCACATCTGAGCAGCAGGTATTGCTACTGTGTTATTTTAGCTTCAAAACATCCAATAGACAGATTAAAGAAAGATAAATAATTAAAAACTGACACTTGACTTCAGTGGTTCCACGGTTGCATTGCATTTGGCTTGGCACAGCATCAATGGGAACACAACAATTGGGTGCATATATGCATTGTCACTGAGAATACAGCAGTGATGAATGAGGGATGGAGTTCAAGGTCAGTCTTTTAACTTTCTTTCTTTTTTCCCTACAATACCATGTGATACAATACAATGGACTGGATGCCCCACCATTTTATTTCATTTGTCAAACACTAAAACAGTTTTTTAAAAAGCTGATGAACGTATGTTATAAAAAAGATAAATAAATAAAACAACATAAGAAACAAGAGCAGGAATTAAAATGCAGAGATACATATTTACGTGCAGAAGGAACAGAAGAATTAAAGCGTAGTGTCAGGACACTGGGAAGAGCAATAATGTGCTGCAGGATACAAAACAATCTGGCAGTAAAGGAAGGGAGCCAGCAAACTTAAATACACAGAGAAGGGGAGACACAGGTTAAACACATGAGGGCAATCAGACGCTGGTAGGGGCAGACAGGGGCAGACAATGCACCAGGGACGGAAACCTGACACATAGAGGTTTATCAGAGCATTTGTAGCAGTCACATTCAGGCAAACCCACCACCAATGGCAATGGAAACATTTTATTTGACTTATCTTAACAGGTAAACATACACATAAAAGAAATAAAATATGAAACTTGAACATGCTGTGTCTCGTGTAAGAAACTGAATTGAGACAAATGGGAAGTTTTCTGGTGAAAGACATGTTGAAGCTGACTTTGTGTGAATAAATGACAGATAAACAACTGCTTTCAGTTTTTTCAGCCCTTACTTACGTCCAGTAGCAAGTTAATATGTTTTAAGCTCAGAAATCGTCCAACTACCTGTAAACAGGACATGGACAGCATGGTGGAACAGTGGATAGCGCGGTGGCCTCACAGCAAGAAGATCGCTGGTTCAAGCCCAGGCTAGGGAGGGTTGTCCAGTGGTCTTTCTGTGTGGAGTTTGCATGTTCTCCCCATGTATGCATGGGTTCTCTCAGGGTACTCTGGCTGAAGACATGCATGTTAGGTTAATAGCTTTGGTTAAAATGACTCCTTATTATGTGTAATCCTCTTTGGATAAAAGCGTCTGCCAAATGACTGTATAGTGTATATATGTGTGGTGTGTGTTCTTGATTTAACAACTTGGTGTGTGAAGGTTTTATTGTAACTAAAACGGATTTTATAATCTAAAGCACTTTGTGTTGCTTATGCATGAAAAGTGCACTAGAAATAAAGTTTATAAAAAACAAAAATCTAATTTAAATTTAGGATCTAAAGAAACCGTCTTGATGTTAAGCTGCAGGCAGAAATAAAGACAGTTCTCGGTGCATTATGGGATATCTCACAGCATTCAAAGCCTATAGCAACATAACTAAAGAGATGGGTGAGTTAGTCATATCTGCTGGGCAGGTGAGTAGACCATTCACACTGGAGTCTGATGGTGGTTCCATTAAGAAGAACTGGGCAGATACATCCATTTTTACAATCTGAAAACTTTTTAGACCTTGAAATAAAAATCCAATCAGTTTATTTTCCATATATTTACTATTTATTACCATGTAATAGGGCAAAATTATTCTTCTGCCTTAGGTGTTCACCAGCATGCAGGAGACCGGCATCATATGATGAACAACAGGATTTTGAGTAACTTTTCTGCCATAAAGTGATGCAAACGTCTCAGAAACAGTACGTGTCAACTATCAGACCGTAAAGGGAAAACCTGATCTCAGCAAAAAACTGAAACAGTTTTAAAGCTTCAGTGTAAAGACGAGTTATACAGATCAATAACTTGCATAATCGTCAAAGAACAACATAAGAGGCTGCTTTGGTAAAATCCTAATTGATTGTGTTGCTTTGTTTACACTATTTTTATCTCACGATCTTCCCCAGCGGGAGGTCGCTGCTCGCCTGCCGAGCGAAATCCTTTGTGCTTCTGTGCAACAGCATAAAATGCTCGATGTAAATAAAGACGGAGGAGGAGAAGAGAGGATGCATTGATGGAAGGGAGAAAAGAGGAGGAGTGATATGGGTGTGCTGACTCACTTTGACCCTTCTCCCTGTTCCACCAGCGGCATCGTGGGTATTTATACATCAGCGTAGGCTGTTCACCCCCTTATATAAGTCCTTACACTCACAAAGACACAAGAGGGAGGCACCCAGGGTGAATGATGTGTTTTATTCGTATTACTGACTTCTGCTTTCGAGTCTTTATGGTCTTCCTCTCCTTCTTGTCTTGCTCCGGTTGCACCAGCCTCGTCTTTGTGTCTTCCACCCCACTCATTAGGATGTTTCCTGTTCTCCGAGACAGTAGGAAGAGAAAGAAGTCTAGCTCGCCAAGACCTCTTCCACGCTGTTTTAAACACGGTGCCAGATCCGACAGGCTGCAGTCAGCTCTGATGCAGGTGTTTAGCAGCTAAACACAGTCAGACAGTCGATATACTATGAAAGCTGGAGAATCTGTGTGAGATCTGGAGCATTACTAGGAAAATGGTTTCGATAGAGAACTAAATTACCCTCTGCTTTTTCCTGCTGAGGTAACAACAACCACATCATTGAGAAAACAATCGTCCTCTAAGAATTCTTTAAAAGCATCCAACCTTTGAGGGAATCCTTACAGCAAGGATTAGATGAAACTTGGTATGTCTGTCAAGAAATGTTTGAACATTTCTTGCTGACATTCCACCTCAGCTTTAAGTGAATAAGTACTAGTAACCAGAGATCTCTGTCACTCTGAACCTGTTTGGAGAATCTGACAGCGTCTAAATCTGGGACATCGCTGCGCGGCATGTCACCATGTCTCGCATGCTCACAAACTAATGCCCAGGCACACACATGCTGGCAGCTCATTAGAGGGATAGGCTGTGTACAACATCCGTGTTCTGCCAGCATTTCTGAGACAGAGTATACTAGAGCGAGCTAAAGGAGGGTTTTTGCAAATAATGCTTATGTAAACAGATAAACGCAATAAAAAGCAGGACAGAAAAATAAAAGGGAAATGAAGTTTTTATATGATAATCAAAAAAGGCCACTGTGCAGCCGAGATGTTCATTTTAGACGATTATTTTTCACAATAGTAATTATTGTCATCATTCTTCACGAAACATGATTGGCCAATTCCTTTTATTGTCTGCTAAATGGTGCACTTTAAATCACTTTGATTCCAGCTTCGATTTCTTTGAAAGATCCAGAAATTATTCAATTCAATTCATCTTTATTTATATAGCGCCACTTCATGACCATGTCGTCTCAGGGCACTTCACATCCTATTTGAGCCAATTCATCAAAATAGCCTATATAAGGGAAACCATAAGATTGCATTGAATATTGACTTTGATGCAATC
>JBAMHV010000022.1:6270904-6283808 GCA_037177535.1 Pseudomugil gertrudae
ATCTATCTATCTATCTATCTATCTATCTATCTATCTATCTATCTATCTATCTATCTATCTATCTATCTATCTGTGTACATGGTGTTGTCAAGATTGTTGATATTAGACGGTGACAACTACCACAGACAATCATAAATCACAATTATTTGACAAAATCCACATCATGACAGCCTTTGTTAAAAGTGTTTTATATTTTAGTTAGGTCTGCACATTGTTTAACAAACTGTCCATCACCCAAGACGATGCAGCGTTGCTTTAACGTAGGAGGCGCTCTGCTTTTCTCACAGATTATTGATATGCAGAGTGTGATGGGAAGATATTGATTGACATTAAGTTGTTTCATAATCATGTCATGTGGGAGGGTTAGGGAGACATGCAACACTGTAAAATTAACTTTCGAGTTATAGTCATGTGTTTGTTGGTGAAGTTAAGCAGGAAAAGGTTCCCATGGTTTCCACATGGTGATGGAACTGTGTCACTGTGTTATTAATTATTACATAGCTTGTCACTGATTACTGACAACAAAATCTCATGTTTATTAGGCAAGGCAAGTTTATTTATATAGCACCTTTCATGTGCAGGACAGCTCAAAGTGCTTTACATTGAAACAGAAAGAAATTACAAGAAATTACTGAATTTATTACATGCAAAACTGCATTATAGACTATATAGATTATAACGCTGCACATGTTTTATTTGTCCTGAAGCAGCTGCTCTTATGGATGAGGATTAGGTGAATATATGACAAGGTGCAAAAGCAATCGGTAAAACAATTCACTGCTGCAACTTATGATTCATTACAGACTTATCTGCTAATAATTTCATTTTAAGTTCTCAGAGTATTGTATAAGTTATAATCAACATTATTATTATGACCATGACAGCCATATACTCAACAGAAGGACAGACTGAACTGCTCTGAGCTAAATGAGCTTCTGTATTATCCACACTACTCATTATTGCTTTAATCTTTTTGTTTGTTAGTTTTTACTCTTATGTGTGCCACGCTTTCTCTTGTCAGTGCCAGATGGATAGCCTCTCTTTATTTTGATAAACCCGCTCCTGCCTGTTTGTTTATGTACGACACACAGATGCTTGTGGAAAGAGTAAGAGGTGTTGGTGTGGCCCCTTCAGGGAGTTCTGCTTTAGCCGACTACTGCCATTACAAGTTCTCCACATTAGCACTGCTCTGTAGGGATGGTCCACCCTCTGAGCCCCCTTTTCTGGCTCAAGGCCCCAGGCGTTTGTCCACCTGAAGGCAAGTGATGTCTCTGCACATCCAACCTGATGTTTCTCTCTATTAAAAAACATGCATTAAGGCAGTAATACACAGCAACATAATTAAAATATGGAATAAATCATTAAATCCAATTGGATTTAATGGAAAGGTGTGCTATATTGATTAAGCACTCTCACAGTAGCTTTAAGTGCTGAAATAATGGAAAATGATAGAGTGTCATTCTCTGTATTTTGCTTACTCACCTTCTCTAACACACACACACACACACACACACATATAATCTGATGTGAGCCCACAGCATAAAGCAGAAGAGAAGAAGCAGGCAGGATGGAAAACTAAAGATTTACATTTTTAAAAGAATTAAATAAATGTAATATACATTAAAATAGCTGAAAAACTAAACAGACTGAATATAAAATGAAATCTTATTAATTAGATTGAAATAAAAATAAAAAATATATAGGAGATGCATTAATTATAAAATTTATTAAAGCATGAAATACAAGAAAAATGGAAGGAAATACTAATCAAAATACTTTTTAAAGCTAAAATAAGTTGCTTCTTGGAATTTAAATAAAAGCAGGTTTAAAAAGGTAGGCAGGCTGCATAGTGGTGTGGTGGTTAGCACTGCAGCCTAACATCAAGACGGTTGTTTGCTTGCACCTCGGCTGAAGGGTTCAGTTTGCATTTCTCGCTGTGTATGTTTCACTTCTCTCCAGATACTCCAGATTCCTCCCACAGTCCGAAAACATGCATGTTAGGTTGGGATTAGCTTTTTTACCGATATCTGATATATAGATTTTGTCCATCTCTGAGTTTCCGATACCGATATAAGCCGTTAACGATAAATCCTCCACTTGCTGCCAATTTACTCTGTAGATATTTTAAAATAATTTTAAAACATAAGGAGGAGTCTACTTCCAGGCTCCTTATGCCTTATGAAACGTTTTGATGATGTCACAACCACAGGATTTATTGCAAGTTGTGCCAAACAATCAAACATAACGGGAAAAACTATACATTACATCTCCTTTACTTTTTTAATTACAGTTAAAACAAATTATTTAAGGCTGCACGGTGGTGCAGTTGGTTAGCTCTTTGGCCTCACAGCAAGAAGGTTGCTGGTTCGAGCCTCAGCTGGGGCGGCGGTCCAACCAGGAACCTTTCTGTGTTTCTCCCGGTGTTAGCGTGGGTTCTCTCGGGGTACTCCGGCTTCCTCCCACAGTCCAAACACATGCACCTTGGGGATAGGCTGAATGGAGACTCTAAAGAGTGTGTGTGTGCATGGATGTTTGTCTATGTGTGTTGGTCCTGTGATAGATTGGCGACCTGTCCAGGGTGTACCCCGCCTTTCCCCCTGCGACCCCATTCAGGGAATAAGCGGTAGACTTAGTTAAAGAGTTTGACATAACATATACGTGAAAACGGATACTGATATTTTTCAATATAACATTTTAATTTACATAATTAACTGGTGTCTTGCTAAATTCTCCCTAGGAGTGAATGTGTGTGACAGGTTGTTTGTCTCTCTGTGTTGCCCTGTGATGGACTGGTGACCTGTCCGGAGTGTACCTGTCTTTTGGTTGGAAGAACTTTTCAGAAAACAGTGCTTGCTGCATGGAATATGTCAGATTCATGTTCAGCTGAGCAGCCAGAGCCAGCAGAGGCAACAATCTCAGAGCAGTTTTTTCCCAAACAAACCGTGCAAGCTTAATGCTTTGGATGCAGATAATGTTTTCTAAAGGATGACTAGTTAGAACATGTTAATGTATCAAGTTAAGCTCATAAACCAAAATACTTATTGTCGTTGTTACTTAGGTTACATCACCTTATATTATGTTGGTAATAAATCCAATCATTTCAGGTGAAAAGTGAATTAACTGCTTATGGCCTAACATATTGATAAATACAGTCTCTGAGACATTTTATATCACTTTATGGCAGAAACTTTATTCAAAATGCTGTTGTTGCCATATGATACAGGTTTCCTGCACCCTGCTGAATATCAGAAAACAGAAGGTTACACTATATTAATTTTGACATATTCTATGGTAATAAATAGTAATACAGAAAAATAAATGTTCCTTTTCAGATATTGTTAAAGGGTCAGATTTTAATGTTTCTGCCCAGTTTTTCTCAGGTCAGGTGTTAAAGGGTTACAAGGTCATGCCTTTTTCTTTATCCTGAATTTTTTTAAAAAAATACATTTTAATTAATCCTTGTAGCTTTCATTCCATTTTGGGCTCTAAGTAATAATTTGCTTACAGAAACGCTGTTTTACTGAACATTTAGTGTTCAGTGTTATTATTTAGGTGCTTAAAGACCTGGCTTACTACCATGTAGATGTTTTCTACACCTCTACACTACTACTACAACACTATTTGACACATTTACCCATGTGCTCATACAAACACACACACACATTCACACACCAGTGAAGCAGCACCAGAGGCAACTGGGGGTTCAGTGTCTTGCTGAAGGACACTTCAACATGTGGACGCCAGAGCCGGGATTTGAACCACTAACTTGCTGGCTCTGCTACATGTGCCACAGCCACCCCTGATTTGATTTAATCAAATCCAGTTTAGTTTAACAGCTTAAACTCTAGATTTTGCTAATATATAGTTTGAAGAACTGCAAACTAACTAATGCAAAAGGATGATAAATGTCAAAGTGGACTCCTGACCATTGGATGGTTACACTCCTGCTTAAACGTGACACCACGTGGACTCAGACTGGCTCACCTGTATGGAAAATTTCTTAAACTTTATTTATTATCTTTTTAATTCTTTCAGATACTTAAATCTGTTAAATGAACATAAACACTTTAAACTTTGTTTAAAATGTGGAAGAGTTTCAGGGGATTTCTCTGCTCTTCTCTGCTCTATCTAAATGCAGCTTCTAGGTGCTTTTCATCATCACATATAATACAGACTTTATTTAGGGCTGGGTGATTAATCAATAATCCAAATGAGGCATTTATGATAATTTAGCTGAATGAAAATCAGGATTTCCTTCTTATTTAATATGCCTTAACAGTCTCTTTGAACCGCTGTACTGAGCAGTGAGCTCAGTCCTGCCCTCCAACGTCCGTCTTCAGACAACATTTTACCCGAATCTGAATCTGTGTTTAATTCTGCAGAGAAATTGTTTATGTTTGGAGTCTTCAGAACAGAACCAAAACCAGAACAGTGTTTGTCTAGGAGCGCTGGCAGACTCGCTGCAGGAATTTAGCCGCTCACATTACAGTAGTAAGAAATGCTGCTATCTACGAGCTTCAGCCCAAAACTTCCCGTTAAAAGATGATCAAAATCACTGTAATACTTTCCCAGTGGATCTAAAAAATCCTCCCAGTGCAAAGAAATTACAAATGCAACCAGGTTGCTTATTTCTATGCAAGTTTCTATGCATTGTTTATACGAGGAGTAGCTACAACGTTTTTGTTTTTATTTAAAAGCTTGTAAATAAGGACATACACACGTACATAAAGATACAGAGATAATTAAGTTTTAGAAGTTTTGAAGAAAAAAAGGGAGAAAAGAACAATTAAAATCGCAAAATAAGTTGTGTTTTTTTTTTTAAAAAAAGGAGATTTTACCTTTAGACAATGTTGCTCAATTCTAACTCATTTTAGTTTTTACACACCGCACACACACAATTTCAGAAATGGTCTCACCCAGTTAACGTTTGAAATCCACAAGCTGTGCTCCCGTAACAATGGTCACAACCTAACTACAGTTTAACACAATATCGATTCAGTCACATTTTCACCGTTTTGCTTTGTAAAACCAAACATCCTGACCTTTATTTAAAGACTCTCGAAGTTCGCCTGTGATCTGAGTAAACATGTGTCTCTGACCGTCACACACATATATATAAAACTTATAACATATATATAAAAACAACATGTATATAAAACTTCATGTCAAATGGCCAAAATATTTACTCATTAAGCTAATGTATTTTATTCCCTGAGCAAAGAGGAGAATAACACAACACAGTTGTGCAGTGCAGTTATTTAGCAAACATGAATGTTGTATGAAGGGAACATTGTTAACAGTAAAGGCTTTTAAAAATAAAAATAAGTAGAAAAATGAACCAGTGGGATTGTAGGTGGGAGTTAAAATGTATTATATATTTATGTCAAAAGCGATTATGTAAAAGGGCCCAAATGAGTGGTATAGCCCCTCATACAGACCCTATGAGACAGAACTAGAGAAGATAGAGAAGAGATTGATTGGAGGGTGGGGGAGTAAAACCAAGAAAACAAGCATAGGAAGGCATTTATAGACACATAACAGGAAGGTGTTGGAGGCGTGGTCTTTCTTCTCTACTTCTGCTTTAATGCAATAAACATTTCAGGGGGCTATAATAGATCTGGAAAATTATGCATTTAGGTTCATCAGATAAAGCTGGCTGTCTTCCTTATAATCTTTCTCTACACACTCAAAGACACATGTCTGAAGACTTCTGAAGTTTATGTATTTTATGTGAATGCTTTTGTTTTATACTGGTTTATACATGTATGATGGTAGTGCTCCGTTACTCTGCAGCTTCTCTAACAGATGGAAATGAAAATCCACATTTGATCTGTTTCTCACAAAACTCAGCTCAGGTGGAAGAGCAGTCGTCTGTCAGCTGGAGGGTTGTGAGCTTGATTCCAGGCTTCCCTGATGCCAAAGTGTACTTGGGCAAGACACTGAATGCCAATTTGCCCTTGATCGGGGACTGTGTGACTGGGTGAATGTGTAGTTTTGAGTGGTCAACATTACTGGAAAAGCATAAGTCCATTTACCATCAGTAGATTGATGGAAGCAGATGACATTAGTAGTTTGAAGTCTTTGTCTGAAGCACTTACCAACAGCAGGTAAAACTGCCAGAGGAAATCTCTGCTGTAGAGATGGTCTTTGTAAAATCCCTTATAATTTACAGCCAACCTCCTCAACACTGGTTTTAATGGAACCTGACTGAAACTCAGTGTCCTCTGACCCTTTTTTTTTTAGATGTTTTTCCCTCCTCATCCATCTCCAGATTTTGCAAGCTCACCTCATCTGTCTGTAAAGAGCGAATGAAAGAATGTGTAATGAGGTAATTACCGATTCATTTGGATAAAGGGAAAAAGGAGGGTATTTTTCCTTTCTGACTCTATTTTTGTCCAGGGAAGTTGTTTGTTTTGGCCTCAGGGCCATATCATTGAGAAGCGTGTAGTGTTATTTTAGCAGCAGATCTTTGTGAGTGTGTGTAACTGTGTGTTTTGGTTTTGGGATCCATCAGCAGCAATACTCCAAAAGAGCTTCTGCCTTGAAGCAATATGAGCGTATACAGCTCACATCTTTCCTTTCTGCACTCCAGTCCGTCCACATGCACTCTTAGCGTATTCAATCTGCAGTATCATTGTAATGAGTGGGTGGTCTTTGTGTATGCGCGCGCTCGTGTGTGTGTGTATGCTGTACAGTATCGTTGCAGTGAGTAGGTGGTGTAACCAGAGAGAGGATATTGCGTGGGAGAGAAGTACCATTGAGGTGCACATGATTTATGTGTGGTGGAGAAAGTGTTTTTGTGTTAATTATAACCCCTCTGGGGTCTGTGCACGTTTGCCAATAAAAGAGATAAATATTAATCAGAATATGATAAAGTAGCTGGCTAGAGAAAGTAGAAGGTCCAAAAACAGAACAAATCTGTAAAAGAATAAGAAGATAAATCATGAAATTATTAAAAAAGACAAATAATAAAACATATTTATGGCATCTTCATTAAAGAACATATATTTGTTCATTTTTTTGTTTTTGATTGCACGCAAACCCTACACTTATTAAATAAAACTTTATTTATACAACCATTTTTGAACAAATGCAGCTCATGGTGCTTTACATCCATCCACTCGTTATCTGTACCACTTATTATCCCAGCAATCATTGGGCATAAGGTGGGGTACACCCTGGACAGGTCGCCAATACATCACAGGGCAACACAGAGAGTCAAATAACCAGTCGCACACATAAGCACTCCCAATCAGTCAGTTGGCTGATTAAATTAAAAAATATATAATGAATAATAAAACTTTCCTTTTGGTTGTTTTACTGTTTTACTATATTTTCTACCTTTAGCACTTGTCTCCCTTCACATGGGAGGAATTTAAAAACAACAACAACAAAAATCTAACCTCTAAATGTTACACATTCTGATCCAGTTCAGGGTCATGAGGAAGCTGGAGCCAACTATCAGACAAAACCTGGTCATCACAGCTGGATACAGCTGCACTAGTGTGTACTAGGTGGATGCTATTTATAGGAAACATACCTTAGCAGCCCTCTGAAGTTGGCGACATGTTCTAGTATAGTAAGTAAATTGACTGACATCATAAAAGTTATTGAAGCCAGACTGAATAAACTCTGAATAAATCTCATCTCATCTGCACTCCAAAAATGCACCTCAACGGTTGTTCTGTATTCTCAACAGCGGGATTCAGCTAACACAATGCTAGGTTAGCAAAGTGGTTACCAACAGATGGTGTAAAGGTCTTATTTGCTAACTGAGAATAATACCGGAAGATCATCTCCACCTGAGGGTATGAACTGATCACTTATTGTAAAAAGCCATTTTTTAAATTACAGATTGAACTCACTGACCGCAAAACACATACATATCACACTGTATCAGTGTGCGGTGCTGTCTCCCTCATTTCCTTTTAATTTTACTGTTAAACACTCCTTGTGGCTGTTTGCTCAATACCGCACCATCTTTACTTGAAATGAACCGGTCACATGATCCCAGGTCACATCCCAATAAGCGTAAAAAAGTTTCCGTTGTACTTTTTCTGTGTAAAAATGTCTGAAAGACCACCTTAAGAGTGTGTAAAAACCTTTCTAGAAAAACAGGTATGTCTAAATGAAGGTGTTTTATTGCAATATTTAGGTTTTGCTCAATTGGGTAGTGACAGACTGCCTCGTGGAAATATAACAAACATACACAGGCAAGTACAGTACCACCAAAAGTCTGGACACAGGAACCCAGAATGAAAGAGCGGGTGTGTCCAAATTTTGGCTGATACTTTGTGAACGGGTACGCTCATGAGGTAGCTGGTTTGCTACACAAACACAAGGTTAAAAAGCAAAGGTATTGTTGCAGTAGAAATCTCCACATACAGCAAACATAGTTCAGAAAAAGGAGACAACTCATGCTTAAACACATTCCACTCAGAGCTCTACGTGGCATGAGACGACTAAATCTGATACGTTCAGCGTAAAAGCTAGAAAACGGACAATGCAAAATACCACTAAGTGTTTTAAACAAAACGTCTGCTGTGCCAGCTAGTGTAAGTCAGTTTTCACTCAGCTTTTCTTCCTATGTGTGAAAATGAGAAACAACTATTTTTGTGTGTGCCCTTCTTATTATTCCTAACCGTGCTACGATTAAAATATAAACTCCTGTAAAATGCATGTACAGTCTCAGTGCTTTACTAGTTTAGAGTAGTACTGGTCTGGTACTGATACTGGTATTCCCAAATGATCTGTTGTGCATTTAGTGCATCTCTGAATCTGTCACTCGGCGTGCACACTGTGGACTCTGGGGTATCATCATAAGAACTCTGTATGTGTGTCTCTGTGATATTTTTAACCTCCTCTGTCTTGCCTGTCAGTGAAGCTGACACTGATCAGGATGGAGATGACGAGCTTTCCGCGCATTGAGGCTTTTACATATTTCTGCTCCACTGATTGTCACCGACCTGAACAGTGGAGCCATATTCCGCTTTTCATTTAGCTTTGAAAACATATAAGCATATTTTTATGCAACTTCCTGTTATTTTTAACAAATCTGTGCCAGAGGAATATAGTCTCCCTTCTTTCTTTTGTAAGGAGACATTTTGGTGCACATTGTAACTAAAGTATAAGGTTACATTTACATCCCAGTCATTCACAAGGTGCTCTTATCCAGAGTGGCTGGCAGTGAGTCAGCAGTGCGGGAGTGACAATAAGAGAGTGTAGGTGTTAAGACAGAAGAATTCCTCCATATATTTCCCATTGCTGCAGCACTGTAAATCAGAACCTGAATATTCAGAGGCTCCATCAAAGGGTTGTAAAATTCTTATGATTTGACGAGAGGCTCACACACCAGCAAACTTACCTTGTGATATAATTGAAATGTTATTTTTGATATTATACATTATACAATGCAATATTCATGGCTTAAGAAAAGTAATCTGCAGGAATTTCATTATTCTGTGATCAAATTGATTCAAATACAGTTGATAAGATTACATTAGAATGGAATTTAAACCATTTTAAAGCAGTCGTTTAATCATATAAATCAATATAGAGCTAAAATATAGAATATAATTAGAGTAAAATTGTATTTTAGTATTGGGAACATTAGCTGGTCACCAGTTGAATAAAAATATCTAAATTGTTTTTTACACCTCTGTATTTTGTTTAGTAGTGTCCTTACATTCATTTTTCATTTCAGTGTTTTACATACATCATAACCAAAGTCTTCCCTTCATTTATTGATGATTTCAACGACTCTCAGTATCCATTTGATGTAAAGCTTACAGAAAATGCTTCTAGAAATCTGACAGAGGTTAAGGGGATTGACTGACACTAGCTAACATAATAAAAACTCTAGTGTTTGCAGCCGGTGTCTCCACTCTTGGAAAAGCATTTTTCTTTCAGAAAAGCTGCTCTGATAAAGTATTCCTCTTCTTCCTCTTCGACCTGCAGGAAAGATCCGGGATAAAAATGCCACAATTTGACAGCAGTAGTTTATACGATGGGCGTAACTAGCCTAGCTTTAGCCTCATTTTGGATCTTTATGGTATTCTGGAAAAGTTTGGCTCAACATTTCACAGCAGCAGTTTGGAAAAAGCCCAAAAAATGATCAACTGGTGGATTTTTAGAAAACGGCATTACAGCTCTAACATAGCATCTCCC
Source organism: Pseudomugil gertrudae (assembly GCA_037177535.1). Lineage (NCBI taxonomy): Eukaryota > Metazoa > Chordata > Actinopteri > Atheriniformes > Pseudomugilidae > Pseudomugil > Pseudomugil gertrudae. The sequence continues at coordinate 6,281,072 of JBAMHV010000022.1, forward strand.
TTTCCCCTGATGCTGGTAGGCTTCTGCCACATTTCCAAAGCAGGACTTTTCCTCTAATGAGAACTTAGTTGAGATCTTTTCTTCAATATGAACAGACACGTATAAATACTATGATTAATACTGTGGATGGATACTTCTAGAAAAAAGACAAGCCCTTGGCATGTGTTTGGTGTTGGGAAGCATTCACCTTGTAGGGTGTTCAGATTAATACAACATTACACTAACTGTTTTTTCTTCTTCTCTCCACAGTGTGTTGTTTTGTGGTTCACAAACGTTGCCATGAGTTTGTCACTTTCTCCTGTCCGGGCGCTGATAAAGGACCCGCCTCAGACGTGAGTACAAATAAATTCATTTGGAGATTTGTGTCGGAAAGGCTGAAATTGTTCACAGTGAATATCAGCGATGGAGATGCAGCTGAGTGGCTTCCATCTTTCATTTCTCATTTTCCACTTCCTGTCTCGACAGTCAGGCTGTAACATTACACACAGGACGGGACTCTGTCTCCTTCATTTACATTTTATTCAATCGATCCAAGTTGGAGACGTGCAGAAAATGTAATCCCCCACTTAAACGCTGAAGCCATCGTTCTTCTCATGTGATTGAATAAAATAACGTGTCATGTGCGAAACACCTTAAAGTTTTCCAGCCATGCCTTCACCTCCCTCTGGAGTAACCTTTCAGTCTGACAGCAGACTTAGCAAGCCGCCTCCAGAGGAAACACTGCTGTTTGCTGTGTGGCTTCCTGACTGATAAGGCTGTGCAGTGCTTCTTCTCATTATAAGTCTAATACCTATCTTAGTTACCCCCCCACCCCCCCACCGACACACACACACACACACACACACCCCTTTTCACCTGACTGCATCTGTTTCACTTCCTGTGTGCAGAGCTGCAAATAGCTTCTCTTTCATAACTTCTGTTATAGCTGAGGATTTTATCAGCTGTTCATGTCTGTTAGAAAAACAAGGGAAGTTATTAAAATAAAGAAAAACATTGTTATGTGTAAAATGTTTTTGTTTTGGATGATATCAAGCTCCTGAAGAAAACTTTGGCGCACCATCAGTTTGTTTTTTTTAACCTTTATTATCTAAAAAAACACCCTCCACGTGTATGTTCCTCCTAAATTTTTTAATGAATGTACTGTGATTTAGTGTTAATTTAAATGGGAAAATAACCTGCTGCTCTTTGTTTTGCCTGTGTCTTCTGGCTGCACAAACCTTTCCGTCTGCACTTTAATGCATTTCCTTGGCACCGAATCAGCTTGTAGATGAGAGAGCTTCATCACAGCTGATGTATTCCGCATCTTCAACTCTCATTATCCCTTTGATAAGTATGCAGCTGCATCACTAAAACAAGGCTTAATTTACCCTCAGAAGCCTGCTCATATGATGACGAATCAGCGCCTAAAGAAGCCTAATCAGTTCTGCCGGAAGGTTTTATCTGTAGTGGAAATGGCCGTGGCTACCTCATTTCTAACGTGCTTTTTGATTCAGGATCTCTGTGTGCTTTTTGGCTCTGCACTGAGCTGTTCATGTAGCGCTGTAGTTTCACTCATACAAGAATGTTCTCCTTGTGTTTCCCGCAGTTCCATAAGTTGCACAACCAAGGCCCTAACAATGTGTGATTGAGCTGCATTATCATAATGATATCATATTCAGTAGGATTTTGCAAAAGTGCAGATTTTTACATCCTGTGTGGAGTGAAGTCCTCGTGCATGCTGTGTGGTCTCTACTGTGTGGTCATTACTTCTGCTTTCAGTGTGAGATTTAAGATTTAATAGTTGCATGAAAGGTCATAATATTCAGTCTTTTAAAGCAGCATGAAGCTTTTTTTTCCAGTTGGGAATGACTCCTTCATCTCTATTATTTCCTAGAGGCCTCTCTGACACTTGCCTTTATTTCTATATATGGGATATGTGTAACTCTCTCCTTCCCTGAAAATCACTCCCATTGAATACCTCTAAGCTAGCTCGGTTTTGTACATCCTCTATTTAAATGCCACCCTGCCCATGGGGCCCCTGCTCTTAATTACGGGGCCTCAGCATCCCCACCATCTCCTTAATGAGTTCATGGCCTTACGACCTCGGCATGTAGGGTAGGTCTGCTCCAAACAAGCGACTCATTTAAATATAGTAGACAGGGAGACGGGAGGTGATTATAGAAGGTGTTACTATACAAAGAACCACAAATTAGAAAGAGATTAGGATAGATTTGATACTATTTTTACTTTCATTTGTCTTATCTAATAATAAATGATTTTTAAATGGGGAGGAAAAGTGAGGTTTGTCTCAGAAATGTATCGGTTCTGCATTAATATTCTATTTTTTTAGCCTGTAGCGATGCAGCAACAGAAAGACAGCAGCTGAGATTTATTCTGTTATTAGCGTCATTGCTTTTGTCTGCAGCCCATTAGTTCCCGTTTTAACTCTCGCCTCTCTTTCTCTCCGTCAGCTCTATATGTTTAAAAGAAGAATTCAATTATAGATCTGGGTTAATAGAATGGGTTCCCTGTGGGAGAGGTCGAGGGATGAAATCCTCTAATGAAACCTACATTTCAGGCACACAGCTTGTTAATGGTATAGAACTCAGTGTGTGAACCACACGTGTGCATGTGTTTGTGTATGAGAGGCCAAGTTCTGATTACATGTACAGGACAGGAAGATTTAATTTAATTTAATTTAATTTAATTTAATTTAATTTAATTTAATTTAATTTAATTTAATTTAATTTAATTTAAT
>JBAMHV010000022.1:6284570-6303493 GCA_037177535.1 Pseudomugil gertrudae
ATTTAATTTAATTTAATTTAATTTAATTTAATTTAATTTAATTTAATTTAATTTAATTTAATTTAATTTAATTATTTATTGTTGTTGACAACCTTGAACCTTGAACCTTGTTTTTGCTGGTTATGGAAACACTGAAGCATAATAGACTTAATATACTAGTTTTAATAGATAGTCTTAATAAGTGTAGCCAAGCAAATTTTGTTTTGGCAGAAAATTTGATCATATTTAGGAATAGTTAACTCATTTCAAGTAGGGCTGTTTTCGGGCTGTGGATGTCCCAAGTTTAGCTGAAGGTCAAATCACAAAAGACCAAAAGAAAACCAAAGCAGGTTTTCATCATCAGGTTTTCATCATGCCAGCTCATCTGGGAGAATCCTGAGGCGTACCCAGGCCAGCCAAGAGACAGAGGCTGTGTCTCAATACCATAGTGTACTGGAATGCAGTGCGTAGTGCACACTATCGTGGGTAAGTGCTGTCTCAAATGAAACACTGGACATTGGGCACATACCGGTAGTGACGTACGAGCGGTTAGACTATTCTGCTTCACACCAAAATGATTATTTTGTGTCCACTACACGGCTAAAACCTGCTAACATTTTACGTATGCTAACTGTACTGGATCGGTTACCACAGTCTCAAACAAATGACCAGATCCATAAGGTATTGTAAGCACAGCATTAGATATGTAGCAAGCTGCAGTACACATTACAATCTTTGATTTGGTCAAATGACTCAGAACACTCAGAACACTCAGCCATTTTCACGCATTTGGTCAAAGTTGTCTCGATGATTCATGAGGCCTCGGTTTCACCTTCCCTAGCGTTACGTCAGCATCAGTACTGGTACTGTGATAATACTGAGGAAGATGTGGATCCTTGGTCATACTTGTTTTGAAATTCTGATTATTAAAAACGAGGATTTCCTTTTATATGTGTATCTCTAGAAGAGTTTGTGTTTGCTCTCTGCACGATAGAAACATTTTCCTTGCATTGTATCATTTAACGCTGCAGATTTCTGCACCTGCATGCTAAATACCAACATTCATGCCAGTACAGAATAGCTTGATTGGAAGGGTTGCAGGATGAAAGGGTCTTATCTTTAAGAGAAGATGGCCACATGATTTAGTTTTGTAAAGATTTCTGTTTTTTGCCTTTATTTATTTGTCTATTAATGTAAAATATTATTAAAAGTTATTATTATTATTATTAAAGTTTTATTGTTCTACATTTACATTTATGATTCTACATTTACTTTGTTTTTAGACTCGGTAGGACTCTGTAGGACTAGAGGTGTCATCTTAGAAATGAAGCCAAATTGAGGAACAAATTCAGTTGTTACTGGAGGGATTAAGTGGCTGTGAGCAAGGACCCAGTCTGTCTTCATGCCTGTCATAAATCACACGACATGACAGGATGTGTGTTTGATTTGTGTGTCGGCGGGAATGACTGATGCTGCTGTCAGACAACATAAAGGACAGTAACGCTTTAAACCTAAACAAAAGAAAAACTCTTTCAGGACACAAAGTGGCGAGAAAACTACTTAAAACTACAGCTGTTGGAGCCAAGTTGCTTTCTGGCGATTAGTTTAGCCCCTCTGTGGCACAACATGTACTTGTTTCTCCAAAAGTCTCACATAGTTTTTAAAAGCACAGTCTCTGCAGTTTCAGGCATCAAAACACACCACTGAAACAAACTACTCTTTCATTATATACATAAAGTATTTAGTATTTAGAGGCTTGTATCAGGTCTGTTTTTTCCCTTTTGCTTAATTACAGAAAAACAGATAAATGAATAAAAACATCTTAATGTTTGTGATGAAAGCCTCACAGCTCTACAAAAATCTGTCCTCCTGATTCCACTGATTTCCCATAAACATAAAAACTGTTTTAAAAGCAGCGACAAGAACAGGATGTCTTTCTTTAGTATTATTAGTTACCCTGAAAACATCTTTCACGGCTCTGTTTCCCCATCTGATGGATCTTTGACAGCGTGTCCTGGGTGTACCCTGCATCTGCTCTGGGAGCTGCTGGGGGACACTCTAACCCCCTCCTCTCCTATCGACTCTAATCAGTTGTGTAAATAACACTCTCAGATATGACGGGCACACACATAATACTGACAAACATCAAGAAACACACATTTCTTTTTCTGAATAGATTTGTGTGATGAGGGGGATTTAACTCAAGTGGGACATATTTTCCAGTACAGCAGTAGAGAGGAAGAAAATCATCATCTCATTGGTTCTTGTCAAAGAAAACTGTGATGGATTACTGTGGCAGAAAGATTTCAGCTCATGCACTGATTTGTGTCTGCTTCACTGGATGACGGGGGTCCCACCCAACTGGGGCTTCATGAAGCAGGACGTGTGTGCGAGCAACCTCATCACCTGTGTCACCACAGTGTATAGATGCAGGTGTGCATTCCCACTGAGCCGTGGCAGCAGGTGTCATTCACATGAGTGCACATCAGACAGACACAGCCCCATTTTCCTCCTAAATTATGCCGTTTATTATAACTGAGCATCCAAAAAAAAAAAGATTATCAATCGAGTTCTCGCTAAACCAAAATAAAATAGTCGATGAATGTGTTTTCTCCCCCTTTCTTTATTCTATAAGGTTACTGAGGAGGAAACATAATGTGTTTTGAAACGTGTTTATTTGGGTCACAATGATCTACAGTAAAACGTGCACATGTACACAGGAAGATAATCAGACACACTCCACTGCAGGCGGTGTTCCCTTTTTAAATCACAGTCCACCTGGAAATGCGCGCACGTGGATCAGCCTCACATCTCACGTCCTCCTCCTCTGTAAGCCAGAAGTTCTTTACGGTCAATCGCAGCAAAGCGCGAGTGGAAGACCGAGAAATAAGTTATCCTGGCGCAGAGATAAGGGGGGTGAGGTGGATGATGTGTGTGCAAACCGGCATACAGGACCTGGAAAACACCACTTCCATGCATGCTCTGTAGCACTCCACGTGTGTTCAGCGCCTCTGGCAATAAACCATCTCATCCATCTCCACCCTGTTGAGCTGCCTCATCCCGCTGTCACCATCTCTACCTGATACCAGACCTATCAATAAAAAAAAACGACCACATTTTACTGGAAAATCAAGAACTCAGTTTCCTCATGACTTATTTAATAAGGTTAGAAGCGTTTTCCATCACTGCAAACATTCTTCATAAAGTTTTTTCTAACATAAACTACTTTTTCTGCTGCTATTGCTTCTTCGAGAACCAGTATTTTCCACTCGACATTATGAATAATGCACTTTATTTCTCTGTAACTGCAACCATGAGCTAAACTATGAACTATATTCATGCTTAGATGTTGTGTTGTTGGATTATTTTTTTTTCTGAGTGTGTTCATCTGTGTGCAGAGACTGCTATATAAATTCTCACCCACCTGCTGTATTTCCATTTAGATGAAATTTGGCTTCAACAAACTCACTCTGTGCAATGTTTTGTTTAACTGACACACACACACACACACACACGGGCCCAGCTGGTAGCTGCCTTTGTAGTCTTTATAAATTGAACAAAAAACTACAGATGAAACGTATCTGGATCAGATTACAGTGTCAACGCCCCTCTATTTTCCCCCCCGTCAGACTTCCAGGAAATGCTGTTACCCCGCAGAACATTCACAGTGGTTTTTCAGATGTTTGTTTAAATGTCACAAAAAAAGAACAAGTAGGGAAGCTTTTTATTAAATATATTCAGTCATTTTCTTCTTATAAACAGAATTGGTTGGATTCTGCTCATTTGGGCACATTTCATCACAATGAAACAATATCGTTTGTCACTTTAATATTCCTCTTTCTGTCTTTCTCCAGGACCCGAGGGCAAAACATAAGTTTAAGATCCACACCTACTCCAGCCCCACCTTCTGTGACCACTGTGGTTCTCTACTCTACGGCCTCATACATCAGGGCATGAGATGTGACCGTGCGTGCTATTCTTTGGTTTCTCATCCCTGCATGAATACTAGGTTACATTTATAAACCATGTCTCTGATGTGTTTTTCAGACTGTATGATGAACATCCACAAGCGCTGTGTGGCCAATGTGCCGAGCCTGTGCGGGACAGACCACACTGAGAGGAGAGGTCGTATCCAGATCACTGCTGATGTCAAGACCAACGTTCTTACTGTCACCAGTAAGTCTCAGAACAACGCTCATCTGTCTCCCTCTGCTGGTAGGCTGGTGGAGATGAAGGATGCAGCTCCAACATGAGTTCACAAAATCTGAATTTTATAGTTACTATCACATTTTTAAAAATTCTTACAGTTTAAGAAACAAACAAATGAAACGTGAGAGTTATTCTCTTAACAAGCTTAGTTTTTTCATGTTTATTTCATGTCTCACTCAGAAAACAGATGTTTTTTTTTCCATCTAAGATTATTTGGTCCCAAAATATGCCCCTTTAAATACTTTACCAATACACACACACACAGTGTTATTATTCTTAACAATTATGATTTTTTATAATAATCCTACTTTTATATTTCACTATTATATTTCTGTGAGAAAATCTCAGTAAGTGTAGCAAAAAGAGAAAATGCTGAGTCAGATATTTTAATGGGTTTTTATTGAAGAATCTGCAGTTACATCATGTGAAAAATAGTTTGATTTGTTTTTACGTGTGATTTATTCTGGTCTGACCTGAAAAATGAGCAACATTTTAAATGCTATAATATTAATCTAGAGATGGGTTTTCATATGAAAATCCCATAATGTTTTTATCCCACTCAGCCCAGTAATGAATATAGAAATAAAATAGTCTAAAGGTTTTATCAGTGGACATGCAGAACTGACCAAGCAGCAACCTCTGCTGGAAATAAGTGAAGCTTATGTGAAAGTGCAAACACTTGCAGTTCTCCCCTTATCCACTAGGGGTGTCAAAACAGAGCAAATGCCCATTGACTTCCATGTTAAAGACAAAATTTATAGCAGAAATAAACATGTTTACAGCCTAATACACACACATTTAAAACAATCTATGTAACAGCATTGATTGCTTTTATTTTAATTTACATCACTTGATTTACAAACTGGGAGCTGCATGGTGTGCACGAGTGTGAGAGTGTGTGTGTGTGTGTGTGTGTCTCTGTGTTGGTCCTGTGTATCCAGCTTTTTGACTGCTAATTGCTGGGATCGGCTTCTCGGGGATCCTAAAACGGTGATTAAGCGGTGCAGAAAATGAATGAATTGGCAAACTGTTTTTGTTGTTAAAAATTGTTTTAATTGTTAAAAAAAAAAAGAAGTAAATTTTTCCATTTTAAGTTTAAAACAATTATAACACAAAGAAACTAACAAAGAAAGAAACGTGTACTTTAAACGATTTCGATATTTACTTTATGCTTTTGGGAGGCTCTCACAACATCTTAAAATAACCTGGAATGTGTCCTAAACCTAAAACACACAAACCAAAAGTAAACAGAGAACTGATCCACAATGAAAGGGAACCTCCACAACCTCATAATAAGTTTAAGTTAAAGATCTCAAGCACTTAGTTGGCTTATTGTCACAAACACAGTATGTTATCATATGTGCTTTTTGGACAGAACACAATGATCCATTTGTTTGCCAGCAAGTATAATTAGGTTATCTGGCCATTCAGTGCAGTAAACATGATCCTGTTTACTATCAAACTATAAAGCGCATGTAATACTGATGAATGAAATCTTGTCTGTCTCCCTGTGAGCACATCACCCCATGCAGATCGCTACCCGGCTGTCTCCAGGTAGAGGTTCTGCATCCACATGAGTAGGATTATCCTGCAGTAGATGAAACATCTCACTTTCCGTATTTAATCTCCACAGATTTCATCACAGAGCAGGGTTGCTTGGCTTCCTTTTCAGATGCTAATGTCCATCGTAGCATTTTTGTTCATGTTTTGTTGGATCAAGTTTAGATTTGATTGTGACCCACACATTCCCTATGGCATCATATCAGTGAACACTTTGCTGATGTCTCGTGCTCACATCAGCTCTGTCGCAGTCTCATAAATCCTGCTGTTGTTATTTTGTAATTAAAAACAAAACAACAAACAAAAAGCAACTGGATCTGATAATAGTCACTCTGGATCCGCTTAAATGTGGACTCGTCACACCACATGGTCTTTTAATGCTCCTTTGTGAAGTGAAGCATTTTTTAAACTGCGTACCTGTTTAGTCCTATTTTCTTGAGTTCTGTTCGCATGTTGCATGGAAGCGATGATGTACACATTGTACACCTTATTAATGTTTCCAACAGCTTTATTTTCTGCAGTCTCCCTAGTTGTTTTGCTTCTTTTATAATATTCTGAACAACTTTCCTTAAACACAGGATGCGTTTTCTGGCCTGCTTCTGCCTTCACACAGGGTAACATACAGTACATGTTGTCCTCTTATAGGAGCAATTAATTTAGTAGTAACCCGTTAAAAACACTTGGTTGGTGTTTGAACCATTTTGAATAGATTTGCAAGTATTCACTTGAGCCAGCTAATGGAGATCTGAATAAATAAAATGACATTTTGCTAGTTTTTGGACCTAAATAGATACATTTTTGGAGTATCATTTATTAGCCTCCTGTATGTTTGTTAGATGTGGAACTTATACATAACACTACAGTCTGCAATATCACATTAAAAAGAAGTTTTAGAAGCTTTTTAACCTTTATTTTTTGCATCCTCCCTTTAGGATTGAAGTAGTTGTATCCAGCAGCTGGAGACAGTCAGTATATTTACTGCTGAGTGAATATAAAGCAGGATGGAAGGAGAGAACGGGAGCTGTTCCAGCCAAGCAGCCCAAAAAACTAAATATTAACCATTAACACATTCATATGCTCACACTTTTCTCTGTGATGCTGGAATAATTGACACTGTCCTTCTCTAGCACACCTGAATCCAATAAATGGCTTATTAGCAGAGCTGGATGACACGTGTGTGTGTGTGTGTGTGTGTGTGTGTGTGTCTGTGTGAGGAAAATCAGCCATTTGATTCAGGTGTGATGGAAGGGTTGTATCTAAAAGTTGCAGGATAGTAGCCCTCGATGACTGGATTTAGGCCAGGGGTGGGAAATTCTGGTCCTCGAGGGCCGCAGTCCTGCTAGTGTTAGGAATTTCCCTGCTGAAACACACCTGAATCAAATCAGTGAGTAATTAGCAGACTTGTGTAGAGTGTTATGTTAAGTGCTGCACAAGTCTGCTAATTAAGTTTGATGTGGATCAGGTGTGTTTCAGCAGGGAAAGTCCTAACACTTGGAAGACATCGAGGACTGGAATTACCCATCCCTGAGTTAGGCTCAGCTGTTTTAATTGCAACCTTTGAATCAAATGAACATGCAAAGCTGGATGACACGCAGAGGAGGGAATTCAGACATTTCATTCAGTTGTGTTGGAGAAAGAATGCATGTAAACGTTGCAGGATGGGAGATCTCGAGGACCGGATCTGGGCACGCCTGTCCTTAAACAAAATAGCACAGAGCACCACCACTTATTTATTTTACCTGCAATCCCTGCTCTCACCTGCAGGTGGAAGCAAAGGCTTAAATTACTCTACTTCTCACCTTCAGATCAATTTCAGCTGAAGAAGCTTAAACTTGTAGTCAGGCAAGTAGGATTTTTAGTGCTTCCAGACAAAAGAGCAAGTGATAGATTGGATGGTAAAATATATACAGTAAATGATTAGTATACAACCTCTTTTTCTCAGTGAATTCTCGGTGATTAGATACTTCCTCAATGTAAAAAGATTTTCCCTTTTCACTGTTTTACCATGTTCCTGTTTCCCACACTCATATGCTGAGCATGAGCTGGTTACTGTGGGAAATGATTAGAGAGCTCACTTATCACACACTATGAAGTCAGCAATAAAGCCTCAAATCCACTTGGGCTACATTACAGAGCATATTAAGATACATCATGCATACTCCAATCAACAGCAAAGCTCAGTCTCTGAACCTTATGGTGCATTAACAGCGAACATGATGGTTTTATGCAGAATAAATTAGCTCTGTGGCATTTTTTCTGGTTTATGTGGTAAATCTTTCCTGCAAATGAGAGGCAGTTGCAGGAGAAATCTTTATTTTTATCCACAGGGGTCAGTGTGGAGCCTCCGAGAGCTCACTCGCTCATCGATATGAGATGGAGAGAGAGAGAGAAAAAAAGAAGCCACTTCTGAGAATGTATGGCAGAGCCACCAGGAAGTACTCTGTAGCTTAACGAAGCGGGATCTAGTGGAAATGGCTACTACATGAAGAGAAGCATTTGAGCTGTTCACTCTAATTATGGGTTTAATTCTAGCAATTGGCACTGGTGAGATGTGACAGTGTATCGATCACCTTCATTCTCTGTGGTGAGAGGCAGATCAGAGTTCAGGGACACTGGCACAATAGCACTTGTGGGAAAAGAAGGGATTTGACGTCAATGCCAAGGGCACTCCAGCAGGGAAAATGCAATGGGACAGTAAAGTGTGATCTTAAAGGTGACCTCTGCTTCTGATGCTGCACCCAGAACAAAAGTATGTCTGCTAAAATGGTTCTGAAGACCAAAGGGGCTCATCTGGGGAGTTGAATCGCTGCCTCTTGATGTAAGCTGACTTTCAATTGTAGTCTTGATACATCAGGGAGATGCAAATAGAAAAGCTGGGTATTATGACTTTGATGCACAAACTGTTTATGACAAAACGTTCTATGTGTGGTACACCTTTGCTCATCTTCTCTGACACCCGACCGGAAGTAATTAAGTAAATCTGAATCAAATTAATTACAGGAAATTAAAGTAACCACAGTGGATGTCCACCACAGTTGTTGAGTTTATTTTCTTTTTCATTTCTTAAAGTTTCAATACAACTTCTATCAGTCTTCTTGCAACCAAACAAAGCCTCGTTTATTTGTTTCCTACCAGGCGGTGCATGTGTGTTTCCTTCTTGGAGCCTTTGATGCATTTGCCGTTAAATGGCAACCTGGTAAATCTTTATTCTACTTTTAGTCATTTTTTTCTCCTTGGATCATTTTAGGCCTCATCAATCACCCATTTGTTACTGCATTGCGTGGAAATGTGTATTAAACATTGATAAAAACTCTGCAGCTTATTCCATATTGTTGAGTTCACTCACAATTCACTCATCTTAACATTAGATGTTTTTTTTATACAAACACAAAAATGTCTTTTTTTTCTTCCAAAAACCTGAAATGGTTTTATTGTTGTGAAGAAAATGTAGATTCAGCGTAATAACATTATTATAAATGTAATACACTGCCTAAGGTATGTGAGTTACACAGATTTAGCTCAAATTTAGCTGGAAACCAGACATTTTAAGATGTTTTTCATCTGTACTTTTCACCATCATTTAACTGGTCGGGCTTGGATAAATGCCGACTTATTTGAAGGTTTTCTGTGTGTGTGTGTGTGTGTGTCCAGTCCAGATAAATTGCTGAGATGAACTACTGATGTCAGGTTTTATTCACATTTTATGACAGCACGGAAGAATGATAATACCACTCCCAGTCGTTAGCAAAGCCGTTAAACATAACGCAGCCTATAACACAACTGTTATGAACTATGAACACTCAGAGTCTGAACGATTCTGATTTCTGTGTCCGGATTTGTGGAGGAGCTGTTAAACAGTATTTCAGTGAAGGTTTTGCAGCACATCTGCGGGCAGCAATGAAGCTGGCCAGGCCATTTGAAACCCTGCAAGACCAGATGAGGCTGCTTCACAAATGAACCAACACACCCTGCTGCACACACACAATGCTCTGCTGTTGCTGCACTCTCATCATCATTGGCCCCTTTGCATGTTTCCCCCTTTTCATAACTCAGAATCGTATGATCTTTTTGGCTGCACACACTGTATACATGTAAAAACTGCACACACACAGTCATTGCACACATATAATCATCTTACGTGCAGGAGATCTGTTCCCAGACAAAAATGTGCACATCCCCTACTATTTACTAAAGTGTCCTCTGAGACTATTTGGCAGGCTACACACTTTACAGCTCTCCTCAGCAACTATTTGATGGTCACTTTAACAGCCATCATCTAAAATTTATTGTCCTGCTCTGCTGAGAGTTTATAGCTGGGTCTGTGCTGTGGTTAACCTCTGTGAGGTTAGCGTAGAGCAACAGCTCTCTGGCATCTTGGGATTTTTGTCACACTGAGCTTGCTGGGAGGCTCATTGTCTGCTTCTGGAATAAAGGTATAGCCTTCTCAGATCTCTTTCTTTAAGATGACAAACAAACAATCGCCCTTTAACCGTTTCCAAAGTAATCAACAGTTATTTGGAAATATTTCTTGATTGAACGGAGATGATGGTTTGTTCACATTCAGGTGCAACTGAATTATAAGTAAGGAGTATTTTGACACTAAAGGTATCCCTTTTTTATCAGAACATATAAAAGTGGGTTTCTTTTTAACAGCAAACAGACCAGCATTTTTGGTGCTAAAACCTTATAAATGACAAAAATACTCCCATATGCTCCAAAAACTTTGATCCAAAACGAAACAGAAAGAGACTCTTTTCCTTTTTAACAGCCTGTGTGCTTATATGTTGTCTCCTGAGAAACACCAAAGTCACACTGATGTATGCAGGAGGCTCATCTCGTGCTTGTTACACCGTATCAACAGGAAACCACTACAGAGCATGAATTTTAGAGAAAAACACATTTTTATTCTGAATCACAATATTGCACTTAGCCTCATAGTTTCAACTTGAGACACACATCTAATAGACATGAGCTAATCCACAGCTTCTCACAGATCTAGATCATAGTTTTATTAGTTGCAAATGGATGGGTGAAGAGAGTTCTTGCATTTGAGTTTGTAGCGCCATGTCGTCCTCTCCTGTTATGACTGGAACCTTGTAGAGCTGGGAAGACTGGAAACGGCTGTTGACTTTGTGATAAGATTCAACTGACTTTGCAACAATCCACAATTTTCTAAATGAACATTTATGTTTACATTTAACTGAATACACTAAAAAGTGTGCTCCTGCTTCGGGGCAGGTCAGAGACACAGGCAGCAGTTACTCCAGTGGATATTAACCCTTTAAAATGATTGATATGACTGAGATGATGTCAGTCTTTTAAAGAATATGCTGGTTTCATGTGTGTTTTTCCTGTACATGACATTATGATGATTTCTCCACTGTTATAAATAAGAATAACAAGATTGTAGGTCGCTACGTTTCACAGGTTGTTGGGGTGTCTGGTTTTAGAAGTGGTACCTATGACAGGTGATATATGTTTATCTTTATCTAGTTTACCTTGAATGAAGGTTTTACTATGAAAAAGCGCTGGATGTCTGAGATTCTACACCAGCTAAGTATTACATTTTGAACATTTGATGTATTTGGACATTTGCAGAGTCTCCATCAAAGCCCTAAAAGTTAGCATTTTCTTTACAGTAATTAGCAGAACCAATAATATTGGCTATATAGACATGATGTTGGTTATCTCAGTTCTCTTAGATCTGTAAAAGAGAGACCTGACTCAAGAGACCTAAAGCATGTTTAGTTTAAGGAGGATGTGCCATGCTGATATTTCTACAGTCATGGTGCTCCAAAGCATGTTTTCAGCTAAGGTGTTGGAGCATAATCTTGCAGCACCTTTAGCTAAGCAGCATTTGCAATAACTTGTTGCTTAGTTTGACCTTTCCAAATCAGTTGACCTTGAAACAACAGAAATCTTGAGCATGCATTCTTCATCTGCATCATATTCGACTACAGCTGCACTTCATGAACTTTCTTTGTTCCTTTTCACTGCTCCCTGTCTCCACGGGCACTCTGCTGCATGTCAGGCAGCAATGAAATACAACAGAGCCACCCTCAAACATTTATTTTCTGCTGCACAGTGTTTTGAAAATTATTCAGCTTGCTTAAACCAGTAAGTTCATATCAGAAAATAAAAAGGTTTTCTCTATGAACCTGCATGTTCTCTCATGGCTTCTCATAGCTCAGTTTGACTAAACAATCTCCTAATAAGGGAATAGGAATCTGTGACTATGTGACTTTGGCTATATCATATCCTCACCTGTCAGAAGACAACTCTTTTCTACTTTGGCACTTCTTCATTATGATCTCTTTAGTACTTCAAATACTGAGGCAATTCAACCAAAAATGTTGAATTAGAGGGTGACTGTGTAAAAAGAACAAGCTAATTCATCCATGGCCACTGTTTGCATTAGCTTCTCGTTTCACTGGTTCCTCACACTGCAAGCTAAAAGTCCTACCCAGCAAGTATTAGGATAGGTTCTTCCAACATTTTACATTACTGAGACTGTAGGTGGTACTCTGCAGAGTCGAGGTAGATATCATCACTGGGAACATCGATATCAGAAGCTGACTGTGCTCGTGTACATGTCTTGCAACACACAAGTACCACCTTCTGAACATGTTCTAAAGGGTATAAATCTTGTTTCTTAGTTGAGGAGGCTTTTTAAATGTCAAGTAAGGTAGATATACACATGCAGGAGAGTTGCACTGCTACGAGTCAAACTTGCTCACATATTTTCCATGTTGCAGTCGGTGTTTAGCATGCTTAGAGAGCGTAATGTGTTTTGTGTTGTTTATTAAATTTTATCAGTGAAATATGTTTGTCTACTTTGTGTGTTTTTGTGGGGTGAAGCCCTTGTTTGTTTATGTGAGCTGAGAGCAACCCCAACATGTGGCCATATTTCTGGTTATTGGATGTGACCTCACATGTTGACCACAGCTGAAATTTATGCACACTCACTCACTCCACTTGACACACACTCCAACCACAGTAGATTTTTTTCCTGCTTGAATGTAGCCACAAAAGAAGGATTAGTGTTGGAACTGGCAACCTTACGGTGGCCTTACACCAGGGGTGTCCAGCTCCGGCCACAATCCTGCTGGTTTTTCATGCATCCCTGGTCAAACACAGCTGATTTAAGTTGATCAGTCAATATGCTGAACAGCTTTTGTACCCATCTAATGGAAACCAGGTGTGTTGAAATAGAGATACATAAGAAATCAGCAGGACAGTCGACCTCGAGGACCGACTTTGGGCCTTACATATTTACTGAATACAGGTCTGGCAACCTCAAGGCTGTAACCCCCGACTGAGTGAAAGGCTGTGGCAGTTTAATTGTTTTATTTTTTCTCTCTATTTTCCATCTCTTTTAGTTTATTACAGTGGAAAATGCTTCTAAAGCCGATGAAAAAAATACACACAAAAAAGCAGCTTAATAATGCACTGACATGAGATATTACTGTAAATAATGTGTTGTTCCATAAAAGAAGTTGTTTAAATGTAACTATTTTAAATTAGTTTTGCTCTCATTTATCTGCAAACATGGATGTTTTTGTCTGAATGCCAGCACAATATTCTGACTTTATTATACTTTGTGGAAATTACTGAAGAGAAAATTGCTGTTTAAAATCTTTGCCTAAATTCGTTTTCTCCATCTCCTTCTTCTCGTCCATTTCCTCCATTCCAACCTTTCAGTCAAAGAGGGCAGGAATCTGGTTCCTATGGACCCCAACGGTCTGTCAGACCCCTACGTGAAGCTTAAACTGATCCCAGATCCCCGCAGCGAGAGCAAGCAGAAGACCAAGACCATAAAGTGCTGCCTCAACCCCACCTGGAATGAAACCTTTAAATTGTAAGGCTTTAGCACAGCACGTTTAGAGCATTTATTATTCATTTCCATCTATCTTTGCCTCTCCTCTTGTATCTCTGTCTCCTCTTTTATCTCATCCCCTCACTCGATGAAGTGTTTTAAGACCATCATGTTATGCTCGTCTTTCCAAGCATGTGTAACCACGGGCGTTCAGATAAAAACATCTGGCTCCTCATATTTGCAAAACCTTGCTTGTGGGGTTGTTTGCTGCACTTGGCTTCAATTGCATATTTTTTTTATACGTCTCATCACAGTTAGGCATGGGAAAAGATTAAACATCACAACTCCAGGCATCTTGGTGCACATGATCAGGTTGGGGGGAGCGCTTTTTGCATCTGGCTATCGTTTCATACTGAAAGATGTTAAACTAGTTCATAACTGTAAGTGGAGTGTATGAATTTATGAAACTAAGCAGATAGCCTCTATAATGGATACATGTGAAGATTGTATTTTCATTAGGATAAAAATGGAAATGACAAACCTAGAAGTACTTATGAGTACTTCAAAGTCAGCACAATTTACAGAGGATGACCTACAAATGTCCAGCTGCTGATTGCCCTCATATGTCTCTCGTAGCCATCTGAAGGAGTACGATAAGGACCGCCGTCTGTCAGTGGAGGTGTGGGACTGGGACTTGACCAGTCGCAATGACTTCATGGGATCATTGTCCTTCGGCATCTCGGAGCTCCAGAAACAAGGAGTGGATGGATGGTAAGATAAAAAAGAGAGTTGAGGGGGAGGGAGTGGAGAGGATTTGAAGCAAAGAAACGAACCCACTGAAAGAAGAGGAGGTGGAGGGAAAGTGAAGGTGACCTTGTTTGTTACTTGGAGAAATACTTCTTTAAATTCTCCTCTTTAAAGTCTGGTTAGACTGAGTGCCAGAGCAACTCTACCCCTTCTCTTTATCTCGGCCTCTTCATCCCTCCACCGCCCTCCCTCCTTTCCTCTGTGTCTGTAGCTCAGTGTCTATCTCGCTCTGTCTTCCTCTGTTTTTTGCTGACGCTGCCCTGTCAGGGTTTTTTAATGAGATGCCAGCATTTGAGGTGGAATGGTGGAGGCGGAGAGATGCCGTTATGCACCTTATATTCAGTGTGAGCTTTTAAAAATACAGCTTTTCGCCTTATCCACCTTTGTGCAGCTCCAAAACCGAACACTTACTGGCACGTGAAGGCAGAGGAAGGCAAAGAGGCAGAAAAAGGAACAGAAAGACATGATTTTTGTAGCTTGTACTCTGTGTTTTCGTGTGTTCTTACTCCCCAATGGGTGGTTATTTGAAATTAAATAATGGAAAAAGTTTCCTGCAAGACTCATATATTAGATGGATGCTTGAGTCGGGTTTATGCCATGGGCATAATTATTTCATACAAATAAATGTGGATGCTTTAACAAGCACAAAGACAGAAACACAAGTTAAATCAGGAAAGTGGACCTTCATGCTCATGCAAAACAAATGTAAAGTGTTGGTTGCTTAGATTTGCTGAAAGACTGTAACCTAAGTTTTGTTGAGTTGTAGTAATAAATGCATTTTTATTGTTTCCTGGGGATCTATTAGTAATTAGCTAACTAACTATAGAAGCTGACAAATAGTGAGCTAACTGCTGTGCATACATCATGCAAATGCTTTTCCCCGTACTGTCAGATATTGCTGAACTTAATTAGCAGAGAAATAATTAGCTAAAAGAAGACCTGGACTGATTTAGTGACGAATGTAACGCTGGAGATATTTGAAGGATCTATATACGGTGGATTAAATGATGTGTACATGTACGTCTGCATACCATGGATTCATTATTTAAAGAGCCAGTGGTTAGATTGCTGAATTTTAGAGAAATACTAGTCAGTGAACATGAAATTTGAGGATGGGTGCAGTAATGGAGAGTTGGGGAGCATTACCAAAACCTGTCTTGTTTTTTAATTAGCGGGATTATGAACTTTCAGGGGCACAGGGGATTAAAGGATAAACTGCTGACTAATGCAAGATACAAAGCAATACCCCATTTCTCCCTTGTCATTCTAACATTGTGATTCATCATCTGCAGGACATGTTAGCTACACAGTTTGTAAATGTTAGTAGGAGTAGCAGGAGTACCCCTTATAGTAGTAGTTATTAGTCTTTTCCAAGATCTGTCAGCATCCTCCCAGAAACCCTCCCATCTGCTAAAAGGAGAGAACCATGCTCATTTCTTCTGCTTTAGTAGTTTATGTTCTGTCACAAATCCAGAACAGACATTTACTTCTTCTCTACCTTATTTGTATTTTAGTTTTTAACCGTCAGGCTAAAAACTAAAAAGTTCCCCGTATAGTTGTGTTCTCAGCTTGTTTCTGCTGTGCTTTGAGTCTCACATCAAGGGAAGCAGCTGCACATGAAGGCAAAACAAGAAAAACATGCACAAGGCTGCAAAGAATACTGCTGCTGTCGAGGAAATATTGCTTTGCAATATCGGAAATGGCATCAGCAACCATTGCATTGTGTTTTTAGATCATATATTTTATGGTGTCCTTACTTTACTAAGACATAACGGGTGAATGATGGCACTAATAAAAAGTTTTTGGACATTGGAGGTTTGTGCCCGACAGCGAGGATGTGTTAGCTTTATTGTTTACTTACCAAATACAGTGCTTTAATAACTATAATAACCTCCTGAAACACAGATCTGATCTATGGTATTGAAGGTGAGATTAAGTAAAACCTAATGTTCAAATGAGTGCAGTCAGTCCATGAATAAGTTGTGCTGATGCTTCATGGTGTCCAGCACTGTAATTACATAACCTCATTATAACCCTGATTTTACTACAAATATCCTCTTCCCGTAGGTTTAAGCTGCTCTCTCAGGAAGAAGGCGAGTACTTCAATGTCCCTGTTGCTCCAGAGGGAGAGGAGGGAAACGAGGAGCTGCGACAGAAATTTGAGGTGTGTGTGTGTCTACGTGTGGTAAGTCAGTGCATGTGTGTGAGCACTAAGCTGTGAACGCTGTGTGTGTCTGAGTAAGGGCCACTCTGGGAGAGCTGTTAGCAGTTGGCAGGCACACTTATACTACCATCCGGTCTGGCACAAGGCAGGTCCAGACGTGTGAGAGTGTGTGTGAGCACGTGTGTGTGTGTGTGGGCTGACCAGTAGGCCCATTCATTAACACATTTGGCAGCAGTGAGGATAACCCTGCACTGTGCTTTTCCTTTTTTTTCTGCTTCTCCCTCTGTTACACTGACATTAAGCAATGAGTCTCATTCAGGAACGTTCAAGCTCGAGCTGTGTGTATCTTCAGGAAAGGAAACAGAAGGAGGCTACAGTAGCCCAGAAAGGCCAAACTATGTGTACTTTACAGCAGTGGTTCACTAATTCTTTACATCAAGTACCACCTCAGGAAATATCACACTCTCAAGTTACTTTCTGGTCTGGCATCCCTCAGAGAGAGGCAGGTTAGTTCCAGGTAAAAATATTATTTTATATTTCTTAGAGGAACACCGGAACATCCACGACAGGCCCCGAGCCACACTCCAACCAAAAGGCTGCAATACCCAGGGCCTCCCAGACCAAGGTTATCCGAATGGAAACAACCCCACACTGGGAAAACACTGGAATTAACAAACTGTAAAAAGTTCAACCAAAACTAGGACCAATCAAAACCTTTAAAAACATTGTATCCATCACAATCCAATTCCGCTGACATGTTTCAAGTCTTCCTCAAGTCCTTTGTGTCACCTGGTCCCCACAGGGTTCAAGCATGCGCAGAAACAACGTCCACCATAGAGACGGTCAAAATGAGTGTGTACATGGGTATTTCTGAGACCTCCGTTATATGATCGGATACATATTGTTTCACTTTGACCTTTTTCACTAACACATTAGGCCCAAACAATCACACAAAAATCCAATCCGAATTGATGAAAGAACTTTTTATTACATTGCTTTTTCCCATTAAGTCAAATGACCCAAAAAGTGAGAAAAACTTGAAGAAAAGCAGCACATGTCTGTGTCGTCTGTAAATGGTTGATCAACATCGACCAAAAAACTGGGAAGGCTCACGGCTGTGCTCCAGGCAGCTCTTTTTAAAAAATATCTAATTTAACTAATTTAGCAAGTGGAGAACTTGTTCCTAAAGACATCTAATGAGAAGGCTGCTCCTTTAGTTTCATGTTAGAGTATGTAACACGTAAAGACAAAAACATTAGACTTGGAGCTGTGATCCTTCCGACATGCTTGTACCATGTGACATTTTCACAGTGCTGTAACAGGAAAACTAGGTCACCTGAAGCACTGCTGTCAGGCTGACTCAAAAGTACATATCTGAAAACCTCCCCGGATCTTGTTTGACGTTGATGCACAATGGAAAACAAAAGAGATGATGGTTGAATTTGATAATGATACAGAAAACTAAGATGGTGATTGATAGGGATTTCTTTAACGTACCAGAGAAGGGAAGGTAAGTGCCATCAGTGGTACACATTCCTCAGTTTAGGAACCATCACTAGAGATGAACTTTTTACTTTTTGCTTAGACTTATTAAAACTACTGGAAATCACTGTTAGACTTAGGAAACTACTGGAAATCACTGTTAGACTAGGGCAGTGTTTCAATTCCGGTCCTCAGCCCACCCTGCCCTGCATGTCTTACGCATGTTCCTATCTAATCAGGGGGGCCTGAGTACCGGAATTGAGAAACACTGGGCTAGGGTAAACTACTGGAAATCACTGTTAGGCTTGGGGAAACTACTGGAAATCACTGTTAGGCTTAGGAAACTACTGGAAATCACTGTTAGGCTTAGGAAACTACTGGAAATCACTTTTAGGCTAGGGAAAACTACTGGAAATCACTGTTAGGCTTAGGAAACTACTGGAAATCACTTTTAGGCTTGGGAAAACTACTGGAAATCACTTTTAGGCTTCGGAAACTACTGGAAATCACTTTTAGGCTTGGGAAAACTACTGGAAATCACTGTTTGGACTTAGGAAACTACTGGAAATCACTGTTAGGCTTGGGAAAACTACTGGAAATCACTTTTAGGCTTAGAAAACTACTGGAAATCACTGTTAGGCTTCGGAAACTACTGGAAATCACTTTTAGGCTTGGGAAAACTACTGGAAATCACTGTTAGGCTTGGGAAAACTACTGGAAATCACTGTTAGGCTTAGGAAACTACTGGAAATCACTGTTTGGGCTTAGGAAAACTACTGGAAATCACTGTTAGGCTTGAGAAAACTATTGGAAATCACTGTTAGGCTTCGGAAACTACTGGAAATCACTGTTTGGGCTTAGGAAAACTACTGGAAATCACTGTTAGGCTTGAGAAAACTATTGGAA
>JBAMHV010000022.1:6303593-6316498 GCA_037177535.1 Pseudomugil gertrudae
ATCACTGTTAGGCTTGAGAAAACTACTGGAAATCACTGTTAGGCTTGAGTAAACTATTGGAAATCACTGTTTGGGCTTGAGAAAACTACTGGAAATCGCTGTTAGGCTTGAGAAAACTACTGGAAATCACTGTTAGGCTTGAGAAAACTACTGGAAATCACTGTTAGGCTTGAGAAAACTACTGGAAATCACTGTTTGGGCTTGGGGAAACTACTGGAAATCACTATCAGTTCAGTTACGATGCAGAGAAGACGCCGTACGTGAACATGATCCAAAAACACCTTTTCTCTTGACTAAAGCTTGTTTACAATGGTAAACAAGGTAAAGTGGAAACTGTTCTGTGGTTGGATGGATCAAAATTGTAAGGTAGTTTTAGAAACTATGGACTCTGTATTCTGCAGATAAAGAGGAGAGGAAGCACCCAGCCAGCTATCAGTGGATAGAAGAAAAGTCTGCATCCCTGATGGTGTGGAGCTCCATTAGCGCCTATGGTGTGGGCAGCTTCCACAAATCTGAAGGAACTATCATTACAGAAAGTTCTTCAGCAACATCTGCTCCTATTCAGGCAATCTCTCTTTCAAGAAAGGCCTTGCATTTTACAGCAAAATGATGCTAGAACATGCACTGCATCTGTCACAGAAGCATTGATTCAGGAGAAGAGTTCTGAACTGTTCTGCCTGCAGTAAAGCCACAATCCAGCACCACTGAGATGCGTTACTATCATCACATTACCAATGAGCTGATATTTATACCAATCTTACATTTTAAAGAGTCCTAACTTCTTTTTGGATTGTGATTGTCATTAAATAACATGTTTCATGTTTCACGATCCCCGTGTACAAACTTGTTTGTCAAGTCTCATGTACTCAGCTTAAAATGTGGATACTTTATGCAAAGTCATCTTTATCCTCCATTTCTCCCTTTATTTGTTCTCCTCATTTTGCGTCCTATCAGTTTCCTGTTTTGTCCCCTGTCTCCTTCAGTACCCCCCCAGTGTGTTTCTCACTCTTCCTCTGTTTTCACTCCCCTCCTCTCCTCAAGGTCATTGTACTCAAACTCTCACTGAGACACTTTCCCATGGGGGTATCAAGTACACACACAGACACACACACATAAAATGAAACCTCAACAGTGAAGCTAAAGTGATGACAAAGAAGATTAGCAGAAACAGTGAGCTGGTAACATGGGTTGCATGACCTCATGTGACCCCTCATTCAGTCGCACACTCGTATGTACAGTAATGAACTCTGCAACGTTTCTGCTTAAATTAAATAGAAAGCAATCTGAGATGATACGGATAATAGTTTGTATTGAAACGTTGCTGAATGGGGAAAAGACCCAGTATTATATTGGTGTGTATTAAGCCAGATTTTTATGTCCAGTTATGATTTTATATAGTTGTTTTTGTTGAAAAAACAGAAGCAAAAAAACAGAAGTCAGTGTTTTTGTATAGAGGGGTGGGGGAAGGTTGTATATGTGGTGTGTAGATGTGAGTGTGATATGTGTATGTTTGTGAAAGACAGTGTGTGTTATTGATCTATGTTCTACACCTGAGTGTGCAAAGGTTTTATAAATATTCAAAATTAGTGTTTTATTCTGTAAAGCATTTTGAGAAACAAATGAAAAGTGCTTATTGAATAAAGCTTGGTTTGATTTATGCAAATGACCGAACCTTGTGAGGAGTTAGCGCTTCTTTTAAAATCGGATTGGAGTGAATGATCTACTTAAAATAAGGATCTGAAGAACGTTCCCGTGAAAGTGCATCGTGGCAGGAATAAACCAGACCTCAGAGAAGCGGAGGATGTTTATCAGGCTGGAAAAGGTTACAAAACCATCTCTTATGAGACCCCATCAATGCACGGTCAGGCAGCTTTTGTAGCAATTGAGAAACTTTAAAACCAGCATTACCCTGCCTGGAGGAGGTCAGCCAATAAATATTGTGCAAAAAGCAAGAAGTGTAATATAGTGAGAGGAGAAGAGGAACTCTCATGGTGGCTAATATATGTGTTCATGTGCTGAATGTCAGCAGAACACTGTCCAGTGGAAGCATGACAGGAAAACCACTGCTCTGTAAAAAGATTCATGTTGGCTTTTTACAGGCTAAAAATCATGTCGACAAGCCAGAAGATTAAAAATGTATCTTAAGGAAGGAAACGAGTCCATTGTAGCATCACATCCCAGCAGTGAAACAAAGTAGTGTAATGATTGGCAGCCGTTTTTTGGCTGTATTTTACTCAGAACTTGAAAAAAAATTCCAGTGGCCTCATTTATAAAACTTTGTGTACTTTACTAAAATTGTACTAATGCAAAATAAGGATAAAAGTTGCTGCGCCAAAGTAAAAGTCTGATTTAAAACTCTGTTTATGCACAGGTGCAGCAGTTTCCCTTTATAATACACAACCTTGCCGAAAAGGTTGCGCAGGTGTATTTGGTTCACTTTCCGCCCCTACACACCCACTTTCTACCATACACGGTCAATGCAAAGCAGCTCATAAATATGTCGACATATGAATCAACATTTTACAATGAATTCTGGAAACTGAGAGGACACGTAGACGTACACAGACTGAATTTGAGTTACTCGTGAGTGAGGTGGAGACAGGAGAGCTTGTTTGCGGGTCATAGTTGTGGCGTAACAATCAAAAGGAAGGCTGCCGAGTGGCAGCACGTTGCTGCTGCGGTAAATGGTGTCAGCATGATGAAGAGGTCTGTTCAAAAAATAAACAACATGGTCGGATCTCAAAGTGAAGAACGCCATGGTAACATTTTTTAGTATGAACATACTATGCTCTGATTTTTAAATACATATTTATGGAATAAATAGCTCAGCTTTTAAGCATGTATATAATAAGCTATCCTTCTTTGTTTTTGATTACAATGATACAAAGTCTGATGTGAATAATAACAAAAATGGTTTAATGTGGCTTAAATGTATTATCTTATCCGCTGTGCCGCCAGCTTTCCCCCCAAAAAATTACTTCATAAGGTCTAAGTCAGTGCAGTGGTACGCACTTTTTACAGTCACGTAAATTTTTATAAATCCCAAACTTTGCTTAGTAAAGTATTTAAGCCATTTTTTAGGCCTGTAAGCAGCTTTATAAATGAGGTAGATCATGCGGCGATGTAAATCACTGAGGCATCACACACAACCAACCCAACTGGAGTTGAGCTGCTACAGAATAGTTGCAGAAAGAAAGCCATGAGTTAATCTAGTATGAAGGAAACCCAACAGCAACATCACAGAGCTGGTGATGTTTCACAAGAAGCTCATATTAGATTCTAAAAGATAAGCTTTGCGTGGTTTTGCCACTTATACAATTTTCAGCAACAATGATCTATTTTAAACATCTTGTATTTATGCTTTTGGTCATATTTATGCAAAAACACTGGTAAAATCTAAGCTTTGCTGCTTGAGAGGTTTAAAGACATCCTCAGAACAAGCACATCTAACCACATCCTTCATTTTAGATTGTTTCTGATGATGCTTTATTTATGCTTAGGAAATTACGTGGACCCATCGGTGCAGAAAAAGCATCATTAATCTGGAAAAGCTTTCAGATACAAATACCTCCACCAATTCTTTGTATGTGTGGCAACAGATGGAGACAGCTAATGTCTTTCATCCACTGATGAGTCCAGATATGAGTTGCGTTGCACATTTGCACAGACAGTATTTGTATCATCCCATTTTCAAAATATGGCAAAGAAGACATGCTGCAACTGCACACAACATCAAAGAAAGCGCATAAAGACTCACTCTGAATCAGCATGTAGGATTGGTGCATATTACTTAGTTTATGTTCTACAAGCAGGCTAAAGGTGGCTGCAAGCACAGAATCGGATAGTATAAGAAGTTTCTTTTCACCAGAATCAGATGTCAAGAATTGCATCTCATTGAATTTATGTAACCGGGTGGTGGGAATAAACTAAATATGTGGTCTAAAAGCATATTATAAAATCCACATTGGTCAATACGACTGTTAGGACAAGTTTCCCTATTAATGTGCGATGGGGTTGATGTTCTTGTTGAAGGTGCTCATGGGAAAATAATTCCAGGAAGTAGACAGAAAGCTCTCTAGAGAGGAAGGATTGCACATGTCAGGGTGCAAGGAATGTCGATAGTTGAATGAAAGAGCAGCACGTGTTGGATGTTATTGAATGTGCTAGGTGCCACTGCCATATTGTGACAATTCATTTTCTATACTACTGTATGACTCAAATTTAAGTCAGTGTGTTTTTTATTAAAAAGTAAGAAATCACTGGCAATAAAAGAAGGGAAGCGCAGATCCCACAAAAACAAACTGTATTTGTAGCTTTGTGTGTGTTTATATGATCTTTATATGCTTTTTTTTCTTTTACCCATTTCCTTTCTCATCTGTCTAGAGAGCTAAAATTGCAGTGGGCAAGAACACAGAAGGAAAGTCTGCAAATGCTGCCTCCCGGTTCGACTCCAATGGCAACCAAGATCGCATAAGGCTGTCTGACTTTAAC
Source organism: Pseudomugil gertrudae (assembly GCA_037177535.1). Taxonomy (NCBI): domain Eukaryota; kingdom Metazoa; phylum Chordata; class Actinopteri; order Atheriniformes; family Pseudomugilidae; genus Pseudomugil; species Pseudomugil gertrudae. The sequence continues at coordinate 6,308,085 of JBAMHV010000022.1, forward strand.
TTCCTGATGGTGCTTGGAAAAGGCAGCTTTGGCAAGGTACGGGTCCCTTTTATATGATTCATAATTACTCACAGCTGGTACTTTGTGTAGTATAAAGGACATATTTCCCATTTTACCAAACAAATGTCACCATGACCATCCAATTCACTGCTCCTAAAGAACAAAGAGAAACTGCCATCATGCATATGCAAAGACTTTTGATCTATAGTAAATTCCTCTGGGAGAAGGAAAGAGTGGCAAAGTTTTATTTCTGCAAACAAAGATTAAAGGAGAGGGAAGAAAAACTAGAGACAGAAAGAAGCACAGGTAGGCAGAGATTGATGAAGGGAAGAGTCAGAGAAGATGACATGGCACGTGGTGAGAGTGATGAAAGCAGAGGAAGGCGGCGATGAGATCCATAGTGACAGGGCTGACATGAATGAATTGAAAGAGGAAAACAGCATCAGAGTGAATGAAAAGTCAGAGTGAGAAAAGAAAGGAGGGGCGGGGAAGCATCAGTGAATGAATGGAAATTCAAGAAACATGAGAATGGAGAGGATGTGGTGTAATAGAATAAGAGTAAAAGATGCACATGGCAGCGGCATGGAGACGGACTGAAAGCTACATTAGAGCACGACAGAGGTGGAGGAAAAAAAAGCCAGGCCATTGTCTGTGCATCAGACCTGTATGCCGGCTGCCTGTTTCCATGGTAACAGGCATTTAAAGCTACACTGATGCGTTACCACAGAGAGCCAGAGTTGAAGCTCGATCATTACTGGAATACCAACCTTAACCCTTCATGCACACATAATCAGAGATTTGTGAAATATTGCCACGTACACGCGGGCAGCGTGCAGACCTAAACGTGCAGCCTGCGCTCAGGCAAACACGCCTCTCACACACAGCAGTATATTTTATGAATTCAGCTTGTTTAACCACATGCAGGAGCTGGCGCTCACGTGCCCAGTGTCATTTTAAAGCTTCCCGAGTGTGCGTGGGAGGCTGGTTCCTTCAGAGCTGCTTTTTCTCCACAGCGTCAGAGGACATCTGCATTATAATAAAGCCGCTTCCATTTCTATGTGGAGATTTGTATGGTGTGATAAAAACACAAACATGTGCACACATCTCGTGGGCATGTTTCATTTTGATCCGGGTTGTTGTTTCCTATACTCCCACAATGCAGTACAGCAAGACACAAATACATATATGAAACTGTATTTATGTGTTTAACTGCAGACACTGTCCGTATTAGTGTGAATAAGTCAGGTGTCGGCACCACTTGGTGGCATTTCTGGCTTGTATTTGAGATTAATATTAATGCTCTACACAGATTCATTCAAACATGTCGACAAAATGCTTGTATAGAACCATAGTGTGCATGTGTTTATCATTCTCATCCAACCGGACAGTACATTAAGTGCATGGATGAGGTGAATGCAGAGCTCTGAGCTGTCTAGTTACAGCATGTCAAGTTGCCATGACAATTCATATTAGCCTGACATGAGTGCTGTGGTTGTGCACGACGTTGCAGAGGTTGAACCTGCTGAACGGTACGTGGAAGACTCGTAATGCTTCTTACCTGGCCTCACTGATTCCACCACTTCTTTGCTGTTTGTTCTGTGTCAAACAAAGAGGAAAGGCTGCAAATGTGGTTAAAGATATGAAGCATTTCTTTATTTTTCAGTAGCTACTACTTTAACACACCTGATTGGAATAAATGCTCGTTAACAGGATGCAAAGAACTTGATGAGAAAGTTCATTAATTTGAATCAGCGTGTTAAAGTAGGGTTGCCTCTAAGGCAATGCAGAGCAGGGGGACGTGAGGACAGGGTTGAGAAACAGTGCCCTAAATATTGCAATAAATACCGGTAATGGAAACGGCTAAACTTTGAAAAACCTCTCAAATATTGCTAAAACATTTATATACTCTGATGAGGTGGTTTTTCCAGATGTGTGGATGTAGACACGTTCCAAAAATCTAACACTTTTTTCACATTCACACTTCACTGGATGTGACATGTATGACTGAAGGAGGAGATGGAAATCTTTTTAGAAATAATTAAAGAGAAAAATATAAATGATAGCAACAGCAAGTAGAAACGCTTGAGACTAAGCTACCTGGCTCTCTGGCATAAGCCACAATCCTTGTAACATCTTGTCCCACAGATGAGATTTTACAAGACTTACTCACTAAACTTGATCAAAATGCCTGCAAATCTCAACTGTGCTTTGTCAAAAATGTACAAAAACAGCTTTTATTTAGCAAAGAAACTGCGATGGAAGCGTAAGTGGCACAGAGGTGTGGACCCAGATGCAGGTGTGAATGCAGGAAGCAGCAGGAATGCTAATGATGTGACTTTATTTAAACTTAGTACTCCGGAGAACTAACACAATGAACCAGCAAGGAGAACAGAAACCAAGGATGTATAAATACACTGAAAAAACAACGAGACACAGGTGGAATGTGTCACGATGTGTGTTCTGTCACGGTGTGTTCATGTTTCCTGCTTTATTTTGGTTTACTTCCTGTGTGTCCATCATGTTTAGTTTAGCTTTATTGTATTCAAGTTTATTGGTTTCACCTGGGTTTAGTTAGTTCACTCATTCCACCTGTGTGAGTTCTGTCTGTGTGTATATATATCCCTGGTTTTAGTTACTTGTCACGGTTCATTGTTTGTGGTAGTATTTGTTGGTGTTCATTTAGTGTTATGGTTCTCTGGTCGGTGCGTCATAGTGTTTATAATAAATCTCCTTCATCCTCATCAACTGCCTTCTGCCTGCTTTGGGTCCAACCATCTCCATCAGTACTCATCTACAGGATTACAATAACAGAATGAATATGCTAAATGAAACCCGGTGAACTAATTAACAAGAAATAAAGCTGAACACAACAACAAAACATAGTCCAAAACATGACTACTGCTGATTTATATGAATGTTGGGCATTTATTTTCATAATTCCTTCATCTGGAAGTATATATCCATCCATCCATCCATTTTCTGCCAATTCAGGGTTGAAGGTAGCTAGAACCCACTTATACACTGAGATACTGGGACAATGATAGATTTGAATGGTCTGAAAAAGAGAAGATATCCAGTGAGCAGTTGTTTTGGGGTTGTAAATGCCTTACTGATGCCTGAGGTGAAGATAAACTGGCAGAGTGGTTGGACATGGCAGAAAGGCGGTGTGACAGAGGCATGCAGAGATCATATGGATGGGCTGCTATGGATGGGCTGCAGCAGTGGAAGACCACGTCATGTAGCGTCCTCAGATGACTGTATCCATCGGGATAATGCATCCTTTCACAAAGCTTAAATCTTCTCCAAATGGTTTCTTCTACGTGACAATGAGTTCACTGTACTCCAATGGCCTCCACAGTCACCACATCTGAATTCCCTGGAGCAAGGCTAAGTTCTGCACAGTGACCCATTAATTTGAGTCAGGTGTGTTGGTGCAGGGATGCGTTCAACACCTGCAGGACTGGCGCCCTCGTGGGACCGAGTTGAATAGCCCTGTCCTAGAGCATGTGTTGCAGTACAAATTAAGACCATTTTAATTATTTATTTACACTGATTTTTTTTACCAGGTTCTTGTTTTATATTTTCTACTCAGTAACATTTAAAAAAGGATTGCAGTTCATATTAAAATATAAGCTTCACCATAGGTTTGCATACTCATAATAATACTATTATAGCCATATAAAGCTCATCCCCCGCCTTATTTTCAATTTCTATTAAACACCTTCATGTCCTTAGGAAACACACTGGCTGAATGTAAACAATGATGCACGCAGCACATATAATAACAGATTTGAATAATACAACACAGTGCAGATTCATGCCGTGCCTGAAGAGCGTGTTTGCATTGATTTTCCCTGGATAAACTCACTCTGCATGGTCAGCAGAGAAAACACAGTAGCATCATTTATGCCACATGACAGCTAATATCCTCCGGCCTGTGTTCTGGAAAATGACCCTGAACAATTTTCCTGGATGAAGCCCACAGTTCATAGTGCACTCGCCAGTTAATGAAAAAAAAAGCTGCAATCAGGTTTAACACATTAGTCGACACTGAGTATAAAGTGGAAAGTATATTACCGCCGTTAGATAACATTGCGTGCTGAAAGTGAACTGGAGAATAGCTCTGCCTTCTAAATTAGTCATCACAGGTGGTTCAGTCTGCTGGGATATTTCATTTTTGATGAAACTGGTTTAAACTCTTGTTCTTTTTGTGCTGATCTTGTCCTTGTTGTTGTTTAAAATGAACCTTTGGCCAGATGGTGTCCTTGCTTTTTGTTTCAGCTTTAAAGAGTTTGTATTTGCATAGAGCACACTGCCACCATATGCCCTCAGTCCATTTATTCTCACACAAACACACATTTTTTTCAGCAGAGGATACCAACTTTGATAGAACTTCACTAGATTTTATTGTTGTTGATTGTAAACAGTGACTACCCTCTTACATCGACAATAAATAAACATATTTCTTTGGCCATCTGTGCTGCACTCCCAATAATATACTGAACCCAGTAACCCCTCTACATTATCATACCTGAATATGTATAAGATATAAACAGCTAAGTTGCAAAGTGTCTGATCTCACTGGGATAGAAATGAAAATCAGCCCCTTAAGCCCCAGGCTAAATGTGAAGCATCCACCTATATAACATCATCTAAGTCAGATTCCCAAACGAAATAATCTTGGGCTCTGTGGTTAGTTGACACTAGATTTTTATTATTATTATTATTATTTCTATCACCAGACAGCATTAAGATCTGAAAAACTCAATAAAACTGGACACTTAACCTCCACTAAATCAAAACTATAACTCAAGGAATACATTCAGGCTCGTAACAATGAGTCAATGATACTTGCTCTGCGAGGTTATTAAACCTGCTGATTTATCCAGTATATTGAACAGAGACAGCTTTTACATAGATTTCAGTCACAGCAGTACGGTGGCCTCCTTAGTGAATGTTTTACACTGTTGAAGAACTTTTTAAAAGTTTGCATCAGTGGCGTTTTCTTTGACAAATGCAGTCAGATTCTCTAAAGAGTTCCCCGGTGTGGATGTAGTAAAAGTCACTCTCATTACATATGATCATAATGCACAAGTGCGTTTGTTAGGTTTATACACATCTACAGAAGTTAAAATGAATAAATGATTTTTTTATGTGTTTAGGAAACATGTACAATGGTTATAGATACACAAATTAAGCTGTGTGATCTAAATTAGCTGTGGTTCCAGAAAAATGCTACAATACATTAATAAACCACTTTGATTGCTTGGCTAAACTCATTTTAAGTGACTGGGTTTATAGTTTAATTAAAGAGGATTATTATTAATACAAATAAAAACAGGATGAAATGTGCAATTAATTTTAATATTTCCTTGTTGAGGCCCTGTGATGGACTGGCGACCTGTCCAGGGTGTACCCCGCCTCTCGCCCGTTGTGAGCTGGGATCGGCTCCAGCCCCCCCTGCGACCCCGTTCAGGGAAAAGTGGTAGAAAATGAACGGATGGATGGATTTCCTTGTTGAATTTTCTAAACTCAAATTAGCTTTGTAGAAGCTACAAACACACTGTGCTGGCAAAATGAATGCATGCTTTGTGCATGTCAGATGTAATGTTTAAAGATGACATTGTTTCAGTTGTGTAGTAGTTTATTCCATTATGTTTTCAGCCTCCATTCCACATTATAGAGGATTAGTAACCGCACATTCATGTGCTAACATTAGCAACAGCGCTATGTTGGCTAGGTCTGCATTTGTCTTGTAGCCAAAGAGCACATATGTGGATTTCATTCAGGGCTATATACTCATCTGACTCTCAGCTAGAAAGTGAGTTAAGCCAAAGGGAATTTTAGCCTCTTTAAGTTTTTATGAGATGACCTACAAGCAGGGTCTTGACCCTCATTTGGCCTGTTATTTGCAACATATCATCTCCTGTCCCCATATCCTCAGGGGAGGGAGGATATGAAGTTATGAGGTTAAAAAAAAACATGACTGGAAGAAAAGAAAAGATCAAATCAAAAACCAAAGAAGAAAATATAATGCAATAAGCAAGGGAGAATAAGAGGAGAAAATAATATTTCTCTTCTTTTTTTCATAGAGTAGTATTAGCTTGGCTTTAGGGCAGTTATACTGCAGAAAACATTCAATACATAATGACGAAAGTACTCATCTTGGATATGTGAGGGATTACGTGTTTAAGTGAGCAGCCTGTGGATGCATAAATAACAGATACAGATAAAGAAAAATCAAAAATACAGTACTGCTGCCTGTCTCTTCCTCGGTTGTTTCCTGTCCTTCATTATCTTGTGCCATGCCTTTACTTCATGACCCCTTGTCATACTTTTAAATCCCGTTCTCCACTCCTCCGCTGCTCGGAAGCTCCTGAAAATGAAATCTGATATAACCCACAATTCTTTTTCTTCTCTTTTTCATATTTGCTCTTCTTGTCCTCTGTAATGTTGATAAAGGGCAACAAAAAGCACATGATGTGATTTAAAAAGGCAATAAATCTGTGTGACAGTGTGGAAAAAATACAGTTTGATACCTACAAAAAAAATCAGCTTTTAGTTCAGTTTTCATCCAGATAAAGAGCCTTACAGCATCTTTGCAACAATCCTCTCCGAGCATGCCTTTGCAGGTAATAACAGATTCACAACCCCAAATCCTCATAAATATATCTGATTATTACATCTTGTTACTGTACGATTCTCTGCTATTGTTTGAATGTGTTCAGCTGACTTATAACCAAAAGAGAAAATATAAAAGTGGAAATAATATCCTGACTAACTCAGTTTGCTGCTAAAGGGCCTGTGTTACAATCATATTTGCAAATTTGCACCTTTTTTGTCCTGGAAAGGCTCAAATTCAGGTCCCGTTTATCTAAGCCTTCCTTTCTGAAAGTAGCAATCTGCTCTTTTTGGTCGGGTGGTCATTCTTTGTTTTTAGGTATAGAAACCTTCCTATGCTATACAGGCCATATTAGAATATGTTAGATAATGATGGATAGATTAAGGCAACACCTGGATGTGAAAGATGCTCTTCTGACACATCAGAGACAGTGTCTCCCTGTAAGGGAGGAAATTTCCTTTCATATTGACTTTGTGCTTCTGCAGATGTTAGATTATTCCACAATGTGACATGAATTTTACATCCAGAGTCTGGTGAAGTGTAAAATAAACTGCTGTCATTGTACTATGTAGGAGACATTTACACTCAGCTTCTTTCATTCTTTTACTGTTCGCCTCCCTCTGGTTTTGTCTTCAGCGGAAATTAAAAAAATTAGGAACTATTCTTCTGCTCACGTGACCCGTTTGTCTGTTTCCTCCATCACCTCTAAAACATCGCTTTTTCTCCATCCCTCCAACTTTTTCTGCAGAAATCCATGACAGATTTATGAATACTGATAAATGTTTCTTCCTCCACCCCTTTCCCATTCCTTTGGTCTTCCTCTCTAGGTGATGCTGGCAGAACGTAAAGGGACAGAGGAGCTGTATGCCATTAAGGTCCTGAAAAAAGATGTCGTGATCCAGGATGATGATGTGGAGTGCACCATGGTGGAGAAGAGAGTGTTAGCTTTGTCTGGAAAGCCTCCGTTCCTAACACAGCTGCACTCAACCTTTCAGACTATGGTGGGTAGCCGGCATGTTCTACCAGCAACTGTTTATTAGCACACTGTACCAATGTTTTTATCTTGCGGAAAATTAATGTAATGTAAAAAATGTGTCACCCATTAGCAACAACCCATTAGCTTTTGGCTAATTTGGTAGGTAGTTCATGCAAAACTACTCATAATCATAATGTTAATTGGTAGTTCTTGAAAGGAGATGCTATGCATTATATAATCTGTATTGTAACATATCTTTTGTGACCTCAGCTAAAAAATAAGGCATTTAGGGCAAAATGGCATCAGCAGATTTTTGAGAAACTGTAGAACAAGATGTGATTTAGCTGAAGATTTTAGGTTTTTCACTGACCTTCCTTTTGATCTTAATCCTCTTTAACTTAGCTTTATTATAAAATGTAAAGGACAGTGTTTGACACCAGCGGGAAGACATAGAAGTTACAGCGAAGATATTTTACCAACAGAAAAGTGTAACTTGGTCTAAATGCGATCCTTATCTGCCCATTACCACTGAAAACATGTACTGCGATGGAGGCGTTTCAATTATTTCACTTGTAAAGTCATTTTAATCTCAGAGTGTTTGTGTGTTTTTTTTCACCTCCTGTTTAAACCATTTGAAAACAGAACATGTCGGATTTTCCGACAAGCTGCTATCAATGAATGAAGACCAGGCAGCAAGAATGTGAAGGTCTCAGTAGAGCAGACCCTTGTCTTAAGACAATTTAACCCTAATGTGGTAAATAAGAGATGGATATGTATGTATGTATATATATATATATATATATATATATATATATA
>JBAMHV010000022.1:6316598-6328790 GCA_037177535.1 Pseudomugil gertrudae
TTAAGACAAGTCAGCCCTACCGTGATAGAGAGGATATGTATATGTATGTATGTATATATATATATATATATATATATATATATATATATATATATATATAAAATTGCATCTGAATGGGTTATTTTTTTCTGACTTTGCTTATTATAACTGATATGATTGCAGCAGTAATTAATACCTGTAGGATTCATTATAGGAGATTATTATGATTTTTAGGTGCAGGCCTCGTTCATGTGCAGCTTTAGGCTCCCAAAGTTTAGAGAAATAACAGCCAAAAACCTCCCTTCAGCACTTTTTGCTCTTTTAATGTCTGCAGATGAAACTGAGTTAACTTATATTTAGTAAAACTGTGCTTCTTTTCCCTTCCTTGCTGTCGGTGTGCCTTTTTATTTGTGGTGCAAATTAGGAGCTAAAAAAATGTATACTATGTCATAGAGACTGCAGCTTTTTAAAAAAGGACCATGTTACAGTTTTATACTTCTGTTGAGAAGAACACACATGGCAATTTCTGCGTTTCTGAGTTTGAATCATTGAACTACATCCAGGTTTTTGTATTTGTGTATAATCCCTGGAAATTTGGTATGTATATCCGACAGATTTTTAAATATTACAGTGTAATATTTTATGCACTCATTTGTTCTGTGTATTTTAAGGAACAAAGATTCTGGATGGAACATTGATGAGCAGTTGTTTAGGTAGAAAATATATGGGTTTGTATAAACGTATTGGGGCACGTTTTCCAACAAAGACAACGATAAGAATCAAAAAACAGTAAGCTGAAGCCTCCTTGCAGCTCTTTGCTTTGTGAAGGTGCATATAACAGACGTGTGGCATCCAGCTGAAGGCCACACAATGAGCACTGTGGCCTCAACAGAAACTACTCGCCTGCTGTCACCAGCTCACAGCCAGAATACACAGCCTGCATTCATATTTGATTCATGCTCAACTTGTGATGTATAATCCGTATTACACTAAAAATGAGTCAACACAGAAGTAAATATAGCTCTCTGGTTTCATTCCCTTCAGTGCATGCCCCTTAATTTCACATGCCACAAGCACACTCATCTGCTCGTGTATTCCTTGATTTGTGATGTGCTGTCAATCAGCTTGAAGTCGGCACACACACAAACGAGAAGCGAGTGTGTTAATCCTGCCCAGAACTAATTCTCTGACCAGAGGAGGGCTTTTGTCCATGCAATTTCATATACGGTTATTAAATGCAGGCGATTATAGCAGCTATGCATTCATGTATACATACTGCACATTATTTGCAGGGCACAGGTGTAAATACAGTTTAATCACATACAGTTAAACACACACAGTGTGCATGTATTGTGCTCAGACAGCTGCTCATAAGACTTATCAGGCAGCACAGACCCTAACACAAAAAGCTGAACTTTATTTCCTTTGGAAGAAAACACACGCGCGTGCACACACACAGTTATATACTAAATCCCTTCACATTTTCTCCCAAACTATACCATATTGGCAATTTCTGTAGATAATGGAAGACAATAGGTTGTTAAATTGATGTCACTGAGTTCCCCTAGTACAACCAAGCCATCCATTTCTCTCTGCCCCCTTCCCAACCTTTTCTTTTACTCCCCTGTATTTTCACTTATTTTATATTTTCTGCACCTCTCCTTTAGTTTTGTCTGATATGACAAGACCACCTCTGGACAAGCGTCTCTGTAATTTACAGTCTTATTTCTCACTTTGAGTTATGTCACTGTGTACTCTTTGACCTGTTTGTTTTTGTGTCTCTCGTCAGGACCGCCTGTATTTCGTCATGGAGTACATAAATGGTGGAGATCTCATGTATCAGATACAGCAGGTTGGCAAATTCAAAGAGCCTCATGCTGTGTAAGTACACACACACACTCGTGCCTTTCTTGTGTAAAATCTCAGCATGAAACAAATCCAGTTTAATGATGCTTTGTTTTCCTTAGTGAAATGCTAACAGTGTGCTGCTTAATGAATCTCTTAAGCTTTGAAGGTAAGAGTCACGTGCATGTGTATGATCCAGCTGTGCAGAACAGTATCCATGAGGAGAAAATGACCCTCCAAACAAGAACTCTTCTGCACTGCAGGTGCATAAAACAGTGTCCATGAACAGAACAGCCTCCTTGTTAGAGCATACTTTTGAGTATTTGCTTGCCCCTGTCAGTTGTGGATATAGTCAGCACTACTTTCCTATACCACCCCTTGTTGCAATGGAGATGAAGAAGCCTCTGACCAAAGACAAAGATGTGCTGTTTCACTGGTTAATCATGCACTTGTCACATCCATGGTCATATTTGTGCAGTGCTCCCCCTTAACGATACTCTCCTGTGCACTAATATCACCTGTACATGTCTGTTTTTGCATGTACACCTTTTGAGACTAGCTAAACAGCATACACCAGGGGTTTAATTTGCTCAGGTGATGAATGAACAACACCTGCAGAGCCTGAGGGTAAAATGTGTTGTTTGCCCTTTTGTCAAGTTCATTCTTTGAGGAACTTCAGAGACATTGAAGTAATCCAGCAGCATTTGGTAGTGTATGTGGTATGAATTAAATGTAATTAAAGTAACTGGTGAGATGATGGATGTCAAACAGAATCAGTGGGAGACGAATCCTGTGTGGGTAATCCCCACAAGTCAACCACCCGCCTTCTGCAATTAGAGCTTCAAGTCTATTGAAAACAGATTTTGCTCCATATTGAGACAATAGTGTCACAATGCTCATCGATGATAAGAATCTCCTCATCAACACATCCCAAAAGTGCTGCATTAGATTGAGAGCTGATGACAGTGAGGGTCATTGGAGTTCAGTCGTCATGTTTAAGAGGCTAGTTTGAGATGATCTGAGCTTTGTGATTATGGTGCATTATCCTGCTGGCTGTAGCCATCATAAGACTGAGGTAACAAAGGGATGGGCATGCTCAGCAGATGATAAACGATGCCCTGCTGGTACTAAGGTTCCTAAAGTGTGCTCATCACTACATCACTGGCAGCCTGAACCGTTCATACTGGATGGATCAATGCTTTTAAGTAGTTTACACCAAATTGTAACATTCTAACTTAAACTATGGAGCACCACAAAAGTAAAGTTGACACGTATCAGACATGAACCTTGCTCATATAAATGTACTCAGCAACAGCCCTGTTAGACCCATGAATATACTTGCTGGTATATTCATGGCACCCACACTTTTTCAGCATACCTTTGTCAGGTAGGGCGCTCACGTGGATGCAAGATAACATGTGCGAGTTGCAGTATTGGCCTAACTGCTAGAGGCCCTCATGCAAACAACAGCATGAACATTAGATAATAGGTAAAATTTAATGGTGGATGGTTTGTAACTTCCAGTGTCTTTATGATCTTTCCTTTCTGTTGCACAGAGACAAACACTCGTGCCTTAACAGTTAGCGATCAAATGGTGAACTGTTGTCTACAGAAATTGAAGTATTGCTGCAAAGTCCAAACAGCAATCTCACTTTTCAGGTTTTCTACCCAAACTGACCTCGGGAAACTAAGCAGTTGCTTTTGGAAACTGCCATGTTGACAGTATGTTTCCTGTGTAATCAGTGGGTCCACCAGCAGATGATGGTCAGAAGTAGCCGAGCCATTCCTCGAACCAGCGGACGCCACACTGGCATATACACATGATAATTAACATCAAACTGGACAGTAAATTTTAGGGATGATTAGCACCTGGGACTATGTTTTTTATGCTACTAGTAGCAGGTAAAATCTGAGTGACCCCTGATATGGTCATCTGCTGTTGTAGCCCATATGCTTCAGGGTTAGACATTTTGGTTGTAAGCAGTGGTTACTTGGGTTCTTGCAATTCTCTCATCTCCAACCAATCTGTGCATTCTCCTCTGATAGTGCACTTTCTTTCACGGCAGGACTACACTTTAGAAAAAAACAGTCTTATCTCTTATCCAAAGAAGGACATTACTCCAAAGAGAAAAATCTTCCTTATTTTGAACCTATTAGGAGGTATGATGAGTGGAAAGCTAATCTAGAATGCTCATGCCAGCTCCACTGTAACAGACACATCAGTTTAGAACAATCATGTTATCGCTCTGTATTTGTGATCACATTAAAATAACTTATCTAACAGTCACTAACAAGCTCCTTTGTATTCTGCTCTTACCTTCACACATTCAAAATTCTCCCTGACATCTTTTATGTGCACTTTACAAACAGACCTGATCGTGCACGTCCAAACAAAGATGGCTGACTGCGTGGTCAGTGTGCTGAGACGACTCCTGTTGATCTTATCAGCTGCTCTCTGGCCTTGAGCCGACAGCACTGACCTTTAGCGCTGACACACACACGCACACACACACACACACACAAATTATCTCTGCTTTTTCACTGTTACGTCTCACAGCTCCCATCTAATTTGTGCTGTTGTTTCTCTTTTGTGTTTGTGTGTTTTGTAGCTTCTACGCTGCCGAGATAGCAATTGGCCTTTTTTTCCTGCATTTAAAGGGCATCATCTACAGGTACCATTCCCACCAAATGCACTACATAAATAGTTTAAAAAACATGGTTGAGCTCAGACAAGGACAGAAAGGAAAGGTGCTGTACTCATATATAAAAACATACCCTCATTGGATGGAAGGAGAAAAGGAGCAGTATTTATTTCATGCATTGGTTTGTTTATGATGCTCACTAATTCATTTAAAGCTCAGGACATCTTAGGGTGTCTTAGGATGTCCTGAGCTTTGGGGACAAAAGTATTTATGACATTAATTCCTCTATAAGCTCATTATTAAGCTGTGATGTTTTCTGTCCCCAATGAGTTGAAATAAAGTTTAATTCAGCATAATCTTATCAGATGACTTTTCTTTCCTGAAGGACACACTGTGGGAAGTTAATTGAATACTAGCCCCTTTAAAGCTAACACTACACAACTTTCTAACCCTAAAATGTTGTGCTTCTTACTTGTTTTGATGATGCATTCTCTGACCATATGCCTGTTGTGTTTGAAGTAGGACACTGTGAAGGAGGCCAAAAGAAAATACCCGACAAACCTCAGTGAATCTAATCGCCATAACAAACGTGTATTGTTCTAAACTATTGACACTGTTCTTAATGCCCCACAACATGTCAGTTTGGAGGCATCTTCTGAGACTTGCAGCAGCTTTCTGCTCTTTTTTATTGATAAGGTTGCTACTGCATGGACTCTCATCTCCTGCATCTGACCCCTCGGGTTTGAGCTGGTGTCTTTATCATCTTTGGAGGATCTTATTGGTCATTTTAAGCCATCAGGCTCACCTCATGACAGCCAGTTTTTTTCCAAATTAGACAGCTAGCTATGGTCAAACCTTTGCTTAAAAAGCAGCGCTTTGAAACATTAATTCATGTCTTCATTACAGCTCGGCTTCACTACTGTAATGCTCTTTATTTTGGGGTGAGCCAGTCCTCCCTCACCTGTCTCCAGTTGGTGCAAAATGCAGCTGCACACCTCTTAACTGGAGAATGTAAGAGGGAGTATATAACTCCCATTCTGGCTTCCCTCCACTGGCTGCCTGTGCACTGTAGAGTTCATTTTATAATTATTTTATCTGTTTTTTAATCTTTAAATGGTTTGGCCCTTTCTTACCTCTCTAAGCTTCTCCACGTCTACGCTCCTGCTCGGTGCCTCAGGTCAGCTGACCTGCTGCTCCTGGACGAACCGAGGTGCAAACTGAAGCTCAGGGGGGACAGAGCTTTTTCAGTAGCTGTTCCAAAATTGTGGAATGAGCTCCCCCTCCACATCAGACAGGCCTCCTCACTGTCCATTGTTAAACTTTTCTTAACAACCATTTCTATTCTTTGGCTTTTACCCCCAGTATGAGATTGTTTCTGTTGTATGGTTTTATTTATCCATCCATCCATCCATTTTTTACCGATTATTCCCTGAACGGGGTCGCAGGGGGGCTGGAGCCAATCCCAGCTGACATTGGGCGAGAGGCGGGGTACACCCTGGACAGGCTGGGTTTTATTTATTAATTTTAGTTTAGTTTTATTTATTTTTTTAAAAGCTGTTTTTGTGGCGCAGTGACATTCATTATGCACGTTCTTGGAAACGACGTTGCCTATCTGTTATCTTCAGCTCATGCAAAACCACTGTCGCTCAAAACAAACACTTCTCTTTTCATTGTTTCACACCTTGTGCAGAGACCTGAAGCTGGACAATGTCATGCTGGATTGTGAGGGCCACATTAAGATTGCAGACTTTGGCATGTGTAAAGAAAATATGCTTGATGGTGTCACCACCAAAACCTTCTGTGGAACACCAGACTACATCGCTCCTGAGGTATGAGCACAGCGTAAGAGGGGGGGAGTGGTGGGGTTAATTACATTGTTACAGTTATTTACATTGTTAGCATTCAGAATCTTTATTAACCCCTTAACGCCTGAATTAAGGAGAAATGGGCAAAAAATATAACATTTTTAAAACAAAATCTGAAAAATATCCAGTTATTTTTTTCTGTATATTTACTATTTATTACCATGTAATAGGTCAAAATGATTATAGTGTAATGTTCTGCTTTCTGTTGCATCTTTGATGACTGCACAGTTCTTAACAAAGTATTTTACATTTCAGATCATAGCCTACCAACCTTATGGAAAATCTGTGGACTGGTGGGCCTTTGGAGTACTGCTGTATGAGATGCTGGCTGGACAGGTCGGTCTGCATGTGTCAGTGTGGGGTTTAATACAGTGGGCTTATAAATCACATTAATAACCGAATGTGACACAAACAAAGGCTCCTGAGTGTTGCCTTTTAAATATGACTGTGTTATCGGGCTTGCTTTTAAATCCCATAATTAGTTTTTATCTCTTGGCATTAAGACTTTTAAAGAATAGATTTAACATTTTCAAACTGGGAGTGTCTCCTTTGGAGTAGATATTGCAAATTTAACCAGGTCAAAGGGAGCATATTAGGCAAAGTCCTTTTTTATGTATAGAACTGCAGTTTGTGTGCAGCTCTGTGTATCAAGAGACTCACACACTATGAGAAAAAACTAAACCTGTTCTTACTAGCATACATAAATCACTGCAAAGTTAAATTAAATGCATTACTAACATCTCATAAACCAAGTACTTGATGGATTACTTTCCATTTTAAAACCAGTGTTCTCATTTTTCATATTGCATTAAACAACACGGGATTCATCAATTGGCTCAAATTGTTGTCTGTGTCCCGAGATAACTTTGTTGTGAAGTGGTACTATACAAATAAAGTTGAATTGAATTGAACACTTCAATTTAGTTACAGTTTCAACAGATACAAAGTTATAAATCGGTACATTTTCCATTAATAATAGCAGTTAGTGAATATTGTCACTTGACAGCTAAAAACATGACAACTGACATAACCCTGACACACACACACACACACACATACCCACACGCACACACACACACACACACACACACACACACACACACCCCCTTCCTCCAATTGCCATATGCAGTACCAGACAAAATGCTGATTCATAGAAAGTCTGACACGTTCTCATGAGCGAATGTAAGGTGTGTAGTGTTACTCTAAATAATGCAGCAGATGATAGACACAAACTAAACAAGTCATTTTGGTTTTAAACAGGAAAAAAACTGGTTAAAACTGGTTCTTTGTCCTGCTTTATGAATGATCTCTGGAAGCAACAGCAACTGTAGGAACAGTTTGTAGAGTCAGTGCAGATTCAGATCCAGTGTTTCCATTAAAATCTTCAACCACATGAAACAAGGAGGAGGAAATCATAATGGGTTTTTTACTAAAAATGTTACTGCTTAAAAAAACTCCTATTTTATGTGATACTACAAATATACAGAGTTGGGATTCTTTCATTTATTAAAAGCTGGTATAATCTGCTTCCTTTAAAATTCTGTACTATTATGATTCTTACTCGTGTTGATACAAATGTTCTCTGTTCATAACGTTTTCCTCCATGCTGCTTATAGCCCCCATTTGATGGTGAGGATGAGGATGAGTTGTTTCAGTCCATCATGGAGCATCACGTCTCCTATCCCAAGTCGATGTCCAAAGAGGCCGTCGCTATTTGTAAAGGAGTGAGTGTATACACACACACACACATACACACACACTTCTGCTGAACATCTCCAAAGCTTAGTCACAAACACAGACAGAAAGGGAGCAAAGAGGGAATTAAATTAGTTTAAAAAAGCAGAATATGACAGATAGAGGAAGAAAAGAACAAAAATGTCCTTCATAATTAAAAGTCCTTCATTAGAAACATGTGTTTTGGGTGAAACAAGAGTTCAGTTTGTTCGTCCTGCCTCCATATAACTCTCCCGTCCATCTTTTTGTTTTCACATTGTGAATGCCCTTTATTTCTTATGGTACACTCACACACACACACACACACACACACACACCCCCACACACACACACTGCATTGGTCTAATAGCTTACGCTTTTGCAGCGTGCTCAGTTGGCTGTGCAAACTCCCTCTTCAGAAAAGACAGGCCAGTAATAAATGATGCTCTGACACTTCCCAACTGGATTGATCTGGTGTGTGTCTCTGTGTGGAAGTGTGTTAGCTGATTACTGCAACAAATGGAGTTGGTCCTCTCTATCAAACCTCATCTCCAACATGCAAGCTTTGCTGACCCTGAACAAGATCAAACAATAATATACCAATCAAAAGTTTGGACACACTTTTCCATTAAATCATTATATTTCCATTATATTTACTATATATATATATATATATATATATATATACTTTAAGTCCTCCTTTTTCTCAATTTAGAAAAACAGGAAATGCTTTTTCAACAAGCCAACAAGCTTTCACGTTCGTCCACAGTGAATTAAGATACTTTTGTTTTTTTCCAGTCGGCTTTAGTCATATTCCCTCCTACCAAATCTAAAGGCAAAGGTATTCATAGGCAAATTAATGACGAATCTGTTGAAGGAGACACACACACACACACACACACACACACATACAAGCTGTATGTTATGTATTAATGATGATTACTGGGTTGTAGCTGAAACAGTAAATCTTCAGTGGAGCATGAACACTCGTCTCCGTCCACCCCCAGAGTTCCCACTGCGACCTGACAACATTGCCAGGGTTAACTTTGTGAGTGTGTGTGTGTTCCTGAAACACATATAAACCCTTACTTTTTTAATGCTACAAGAAATTTCCATTTTGAACACCACTCCTCCCCCAGTCTTAAAAAAAAGAAACATTGTATTATAGGAGCTTATTTTCTGATATTTACTCTGAATTTTGTGAACCTTGCGGGGAAGTTTTATCTCATCTAATCTCAGTATTTATTCTAAGCAAAAATGAGTCTCTACTAATTTAAAACTATCGAATAAACCTAAGATTCTCTAAGCGTTTAGAGGATGCACACAAAGGAAAACTACAGGCACTGCTGAGTCATAGCTGTTCTGATGAGAACATCCACTGAAGCAGCTACAGAGAAAAGGCTTTTTATGCATGAACATTAGTATAACACTAGCGTAATGCTTAATATGGGGACATTTTTAGTAAAATCAAAAGCAAAGTCTACTCTTTGAAGCATGCTACTAAATACATTGTCTGATATCTTGTTGTCTTTGCCTCACTTTGTTCACAACAGCTGAATGTCAGCTGTAAAACGGAAACTAGGAAGGTCCAACGAGCTTATTGAAATCGCTCAATGTTAGAAAATAACCCCAAGAAGCAAAAGTTCTTTATAGAAGTCATTGATTTGTGCATTTTCCAGCTCATCAGTTAAAGACGAAACAGGGTTTTTTTTTTTTACAACGGTCAAAAATAGGGTCAAATGAGCATTGTCTCTGCAAAGACAAATATGAACAAATGCATATTTCAGACAAAATTATTATGATCAGAGTGATTCTTATAAATAGGGACTATAAAATGCTGAATCCAGCTGATGGGTAATGATTTCTGTCAGCTGCTTTGGTTGATCAGCCTAATGGCCTTCTGCTGTCACAAAGTCAAATAGATGCCACTGAAGAATGGGTACAGATGGGCCTCACAGGCTCCCAACCAAGCATGTCAACGCACCAAAAATGCCAAACGATCGTCTTTGTCCATTCCAATAGGAATAAATTCAATTATTTCCAATATGTGGTAAAATCTAGGCCCGTGTGTGTGAGCGCACATGTGTAGAAGGAGTGATCAAAGGCATTTCCACTCCCCTGCTTGAACCCTGTTGGGCATCCATATTTCATAGCGAGCAAAGGGTCTCTCACACACACACAGACACACACATGCGCTTCTTCTGCAGTACATGTTGTAGTCCCAGGGACAAGATGTCTTCGACTTCGCTTGACGCTACAGCAAAGAGCAATTATTCTTTCTGGCAAATACATAAATTCAGGCACACACAGAAAGCATTCTCCTGCTGTTGTCCCCGGCAACAGATAACTTCAGGTGTTTCACCAACCCAAAGACAAGACTTCATATGTTCACTATGCTTTTCTAATGTACCTTAAAACTGTCTCTGCAAGGAGGAAATAGATAGAAAAAGAGTCAACATGGATAATAAGAAAGAGTAAGTGGCTGGAATGGTTGCTGGATGATTGGGTGTGTGCATATGAACTGGAAGGTGAGCGTGCATGTGTGTCCTTTTGCCTATCTCTGAGCTTCTATTGTGTTTGTGTGCATGTGTGTGTGCGGTGTAAGGTTGACTAACCTCTGGAAAATGTTATTCCAGCTCTAATGTAATGAGTTATGACTGCTGCCCTGAGGGAGGCACACCCCACTTACACACAAACACGCAAATGCACACACTGAAACCGACGTCATCGGCCTTAAAGGTTTTGTGTGGACACGCGTTGTAAACGGTTCTTAATTATGCCTGCAGACAAGTGAAAGACCAAGAAAACACGTTTTTTTTTTACCCCAAAGGAGACTGATTTTCCCAGATGGATGTTAGCAAAATGAAAGGAAAGAATACAAGATCCAGATTAATCATAATCATTATGATTATAGTGTGTAAACAAGAAGTGACAGGAATAAGTGAGATGAATTGAATGGTTTCAGACGGGATAGGTGGGAGATTATAGCTACAGAGCTGCTTCAGACTTTTCCTGTTGGTTAAAGTTACACCTGCTTCCTGGTATGTGTAAATGTTACAAGTCAAGACTCATGGACACAGAATATAATATCTAAAAACCAGTTTAGCCCCCATGTAGCATTTGGTTATTGTTATTTCAGCTCCTTGACATCAAGGAATAAAAAGGTCCACTTAATCCCTGAAACACCTGTCCCTGGCTCAGTCTGCATTCAGAAAACACCACAACAGATAAAGGGTAACAACAACAACACAACATCTTGTTTTTTTTTAGGATCACCATTGTTGCTTCAGAGTAGACAACAATGCAGCTCATTAACCCTTAAAACTCCAAGCCATCATTTGCTTTTTCTTTCTTTGTTTAAGTGAAAGTGCACATAGAAGCTCGAGTGTTGTCATTCCTTACAGGACAGCCTCAGCTGTAACATAATGATGTCACATGAGTGTGTCAATAGATAAAACAGCAACCACAACAACAAAACAGACTTTATCACCAACCACGCAGCAGGTCAACAGTAACAAAGCCTTTCCTCATCTGCATATCATTTTTTAGCTTTCAGGAGGAAACAAACAGAAACTTTTTACACATTTAAGCTTTTTCCTTCAGCTCGTTTTTTACAGTTGCAATACAGTTTACCTGCTTACCTCACAAAACCAACTCTAAGGCATTATTTTTGTTCTTTTTGGACATTTATTTAATTTTCTTGTCATTTGTAGATGTTTACATGCTCCCGATTGGACATTATTGTGAAATAAAGCCATCAGAATAGTGAAACTTTTTACAGGAAGTGGCTTTGTAATAAATTAGAGGTCTCTTAGCAACATAGCTGTGATAGCAATCTTACTTTTACTTCAAAAATGTGATAAATAATCTACTCATTGTGGCTTTACCATATAAAGTCTCAGTAAACACTACATTTCAGGGCAGGATTCAAAACCTCCAGCAACCCTGGAAAAGCCTTGTAGATCACAGAAAGAGTGAGATACTAATCACAGATTACCCCACAGAGAAACAGTTTTTGAAAACCTGTGGAGAATAAAAGCGATCGGGGGCCCAGATGATTTACATCTAGTTAAAGCTGTAGCTCAGGTGGAAGAGCAGTTGTCTTTCAACTGGAAGGTTGGGAGTTCAATTCCAGGCTTCTCCTGACT
>JBAMHV010000022.1:6329437-6344180 GCA_037177535.1 Pseudomugil gertrudae
GTGTCCTTGGGCAAGACACTGAACCCCAACTAGCCCCCCGATGTGCCTATCGGGGTGTGAGTTTAAAAAAAAAAAAAATAACATGTAAGTCGCTTTGGATAAAAGCGTCTGCCAAATGACTGTATAGTATAGTATAGTAGAATTAAGCTCCATAAAGTTTCTATAGTCCAAATGTTAAAATACCATGCCATGCCATTTTATCTTCAAAGCACTTTAAAAACACCAAACAACTGACAAAGAGTTGCACAACAAATGTAAAAAGATCATAAATAAACATTGAAAAGGACACTAATTGTTTTTAAGATGTATATTAGCACTTATGTTAGGGTCATTATGAGTTTCTGATTATTTAGTTTGGCTTTCCTTAAACAGTTCTAAACAAATTATTTATACTTTGGGATAGTTTTCTGGCTTTCGGCTTCCTTGTTCAATTTCTGTGTACATGTTAGATAATGGACTGCGCTGATGTTCTGGTGCACTGAATTGGAATGTATGTCTTCATTCAGAGTGACAATAACACATGCAAAGTGATAACAATGTTCATGCAGCATCAGCTACTGAGGAATGAGCTCACATGCACAACATCCACTGGCATTAGAACAAGCAGGACAGTGAAGTCAGGCAGTACCCCCTAGACATGCATTTTTCATTGTAAGACGTGAGCTCCACATGAATTATACTTTATGGGTCATCGGGAGGAAAAAAAACAGAGGGATAGTGAAGCAAAGATTGTGTAGGTAGCAGCCGGTGACAGGCTAGTGTTAGCTCGTGCACATACACTATGCAAACATTAAGGAAAGGACAGTAGAAAGGAGACAATTCCTGGTGGAACGAGCAGTGACATACAGCAAATTCCTCTCTTGTCCACCCATCTTTCCAGCTGATGACGAAGCATCCAGCGAAACGGCTGGGCTGTGGTCCAGAGGGGGAGCGAGACATCAGAGATCACAGCTTCTTCCGCTACATGGACTGGGAGAAACTGGAGAACAAGGAGGTGCAGCCGCCTTTCAAACCCAGAGCTGTAAGTCAGATCACACACAGGATGTGCTAGTCACACGAGTGGCACCAAACACTCCCCTCCACTGCACAGCGCAGAACTTTCTATATGATTTCAGGGCTTTATAAGGTCACTTCTCCCTTCCTATTACCTCAGCTGTTTTTTCTTTCTGTATCTTTATCTTCTACTTTGTGCATCTTTTTACTGTCAATGCGCCGTTTCTTCCTCTTCCTCTGTAATGGACTGTACGCACAGGTAAGTCTGCACGTGGTGCAGCTGCTGGAAAAGGATGTGATGGCATCAGGGTGGGGGAGTATGATGCTGGTTTTGAATGGCGGGGTCTGTGGATGCACTGGTTGCTGGAGTTGGCAGGATCCGCTTTGGGGGTTTTCGTCTTCACCAAGGTCAGGCGGAGTTCAAACTTAACCCCAAGGGAGTACGTGCACAAACTACAGTTTACGTAAAAGTCATCAGAGCAAACTGTGTGTTTGTGTGGTCATGCCCCCTCCCCCGACCACGACAAAATGAGTTTGATCATAGTTAGAGTCACGGTGATGTCATCCAATAAGCTCCCGCTCTGAAAATACGTACGGATGCTCATGTAGCCTTGGGGCCACGCTGCTGCTTAGCAGTTTTTTCAGGGTTGAGCTTTTTATGCAGCTTTCTCTTCCCTGTGGGGTTTTTGGTGTGTGTGTGTGTGTGTGTAAGGATCTGTGCATTCAGGTAGGTTTATGCTCATATATAAATGTAGAGGTCACCACAGACCTGTCTGTTTCAGTACTAACATGTCGACAGAGACCTCTGATGTGACTACAAACAGGCTGTCGGGCCTCTTCTCTCCGACTCTTTTCTGTTTGATCATGTCTTTCGAACACCTTTAGTCTTTCAGGCATCTGTTCTGTATCTTGCTGCTCGTCTCTCTTCGTGTTTTGCTTCCTACCGAGACAAATAATCAGACTCGGATCTTTTTATGAGTTTAGGGGGTTGGTTTAGAATCTCAAGGCGGTCATTTGATCATCTGCTCTGCAATTTTGTCCATTTCTTTTTGATAAAGAGGGTTTTTGTGTTATTTTCAAGGAGTTTCTCCTTTTATTTGTTTCTTAAAACAGCCCCCCCCCTAAAAAAAACCCCTTTTATTCAGTGCTATAGGATATTTATGTATTACGAGTCCTTACGAGGGAGACTCGGTGCCATCGGTCTCCATATGGGCACAGAGTTCATCAGAAATCGACTGGTTTTTATTTCGCATATGGATTTAAATTAAATTGACGCATTTTGAGAATCTGTTGAATGAGCTGTGTGTGTGTGTGAGTGGCTTACAGATCAGCCTGCAATCACACTGAATGGCTGGTTCACACATTGATGCAGTAGATAAAAGGTGCCATTACCCTGACATTTCATTTGTTTTCACTGTGCGACCGTCTCCACTTATGTGTCCTCTCAGCGATCGATTGTCAGTCTGTTTCTCCATCGTCCTCCTTAAGATGTCATCCATCCATCTGTTCACGGCTGCCATGCATCAACCCATCTGTCCTCTAATCTGCACTTTTTATTTGTCCTCTCTGTGTGCGTTTTCTTTTTGTGTATGTCTGTTTATTTGCATGCTCTGAGGTTCGGTCTCAAATGAAACCTGTCCTGGAGTGCACTACGGTTCCTCACAGCATGGTGGAATTTACTCAAAGCTATTACAGGAAACACCAGTTTGGAAAAAAAAATTATACAGCGATTTTCTTTCTTCTAAAAGGGCATTTCTTCTAAAACAGGTCCAGTTAAGCAGCCGATCCCATTGACTATTTCCAAATCCTCTCTTTCGCGCTGATGCTGGATGCAAGATGCTGATTACTAAATTAATTTCCAATCCAGTTGCATCTTAGTTTCCACTTCATTTCTCGTTTGAGGCCATCTGGTTCCCCCAAACAGGTTAAAACAGTAATTAGCTGCAAATACTATTTGGCCCCGGTGCGTTTCACATTTTGCATATTTCCCCAAACTCTAAAGAGTCTTTCTCAATTTCATTTGGTTTTCCCAGTTGCAGAGATTTAATGAGTTAGTATTTTTCCTCAGGGTGACGTTGTCAGAGAATACTCAATCCTTGTTGTGTTAATTAAAGCTCAATGCGGTGATGGATATGAAAAAAAGGGGGGGGAATTGCTCGACCCAGAGTCCCTATGAGGCACGTTGTCGGGAAAATATAGTTTTCAAGTTAATAACTTATTTGATGTACTTGGAAGGATGCACATCTCCAAGGTATTTAAGCTCCGTAGTGGTCAGAAGGAAACAGTGACGTGTTGTTTCCAACTGTGATGATTTACTCCATCATCCGGTATTATTTTATAAGGCCTAAAGAAGTCAGGGACTGATGGTGAAATCCAGCATTATCTGTCCCATCAGTGGAATAATATATGTTGGTGAAAGATTTTGGAAACTGTAGACCCCCCCAAAAAAAGAAGATTTCAGGCTCTTTTCTGAACTTTTTTGCACGAGAGCAGATCGACTGATTTGGTTTATCACATCCCAGCAGGGCTGCAGCATATAATTAACCTACAATTAACCCACAATTACAATAATAATGATCTCATAGCTCTGAACTTGTTCTGTTTCCAAGCCCCAGCTAAATCTCACCGTCGTTAATTTGAGTAAAACTGGAATAATGTGTGTTTTTATGGGAGGCCTTTGGCAGAAATGCTCTTTTCCAAAAGAAAAAATAAAGGTTTGTACTCATGCGTTACACATGCATGGGTCCCACCGCTACGTAGTGCACTGCCACAGTATTTTTGAGACTTTCTATGTTTGAAATTTAATTTGAATTTGTTTCAAATATCTGAAGAAGGGGACGCATACACGAGGTGTGCTTCGTTTATTTTCCCCGGCCGGGTCCAGTCCTGGCTAGCGGAGAAGTAAATCAAACACACCCAACGTACTTGTCCTGATAATTGAAACCATTTTCAAATGATGTCATCTCACACCTCGGTTCAACCTGCCATTCCCCTTCTTTTGTTTTCCTTCTTCTCTGCCTCCCCACCCACCCATCCATTCCCGTCCATCCCAATCCCTCCCCCTCCTCCAATCCATCCCTCCCTCCTGTACTTCATCCCTCTCCCACCCTCCCTTCCCAACAGTGCGGACGGGATGCTGAGAACTTTGACCGTTTTTTCACGCGCCACCCGCCAGTGCTGACCCCCCCTGATGAGGAAGTGATTCAGAACTTGGACCAAGACGAGTTCCAGGGATTCTCCTTTATCAACCCAGAGTTCCAAGGAAGTGCTGCCACCACGGCCGCTGAGCAGGCTTGATTTCAGCTCACAAATGGACACATGGACACACGCAAACCTATACATAATCATTTCTCAACTATCAGCCCAGTAACCCCCTTTCAACATTCAGATACACGAGCATATTCACTTTGAATATCCTGGGAATTACTAGTGTTGCTAAAGCTGTCAAAATGCGGCCCATGCATTTAGCACTGATTTAACATGGATGATGTGTTGACCCCAAATTTGAGTGTGCTTTCAAACAAATTTTCCATGCTTAAATTAGCGCTGCAGCTTTGTTTAAAACATCATACAGTATGTCACAGTTTTAGCATTGCTTTATGAAAGCTTACTACTATAAACCAGTGCAGTATAATGTGTTGCATGATACAGTAAATAATATTTTAGGGAACAAGAAGCATGTAAAACTGATTTGCCACAAGCTTCTTTTGCATTTTGGGGTGATTTTCAGCTTTGTCTTCCTTGCTCTGTGAACAAAGAGTATGTGTTTAATTCACCGTGCAGGATCAGAATAAGGATTAGCAATTAATTTGGATCATTACGTGTTCATAAATTAGTGAATTTATACCCAGTGAGAAAAAAAACAGACAAGTTCCTGCGGAACATGGCTTCAGCAGTCTGTGTCCTGACTTTCATTTTGAGTAAAATTGTGATTGAACTATTTTTTCACTCGTCTCGGTGCGTTTTAGTTAAGCCTGCAGTGTGCTCTTTAACATATAATGACGTGTGTATGTTTATCCTTATCTTAGCTAAACTGGAATGCTTTACATGCATGCACGAGTTTCTATATTAAGAATCTCTCTAGCTCTTCTCTCCCAACTGGGTTTTGACATTTTTTGGGGAATTATTTTAACAAATGAGCCAAATCTACAGCTGTCAGATTTGTACCACAGAATCTGATTTTTAGTATTGTGACTGCTGTCCATCACTTGAATTATAATGTTAAAATGCTGTTGGGAAACGTAGTGGTTATAGAGGGTTTGAATAGGTAGATAATACTCTTTATTATACTCTGATTTGATTTATGTTATCAAATATTTAAGCAATGCAAGAGACAAGAATTTCTATGTTTCTCTATGTTAAAAAAACGCATGATTCCAATACCTTGTTTACAACAATATGCGCGCGTGTGTATGCGTGTGTGCATCTGCACATGAATGTTTTACATTTGTGTACGACAGTGTTTGTCCACAACACCTTACAATACGTAACCTGGCCATATTTACATCTGCTCATACAGTGACCACTCCTCTTTTAGGTGAGCTCTGCGTTTGCTTTGACCGCAACAAAAGAAATCCACTCTCACAGCAGAATGACTAAAAGCTGTTTTATTCCCAGTGGAAATTGTTGCAGTTTTACAATAAATGTTTAAAAATTGTACAACCACACTTTTCTCACTTGTGTACGTTTCTGAATAGAGGCCAAGCATTAATCTAGCTACAAGGCATTCAACGTCTTGTTACGTGATCATGGATAATTATTAATTAGGCCACAAATATAGAACTAGATGGGTTTGATTAGTTTGAGTGTCCTCATGTAAAAGTTTGACTATTTCACATTTCACAAATGTTTTGTCATTTCACAATTTTTAACCATGAATTGTGACAAGACTAAACTTTAGAGGTGTGTATCTTACTTTTCTTTTTATACTGAGTGCATTTACTTATGAACACAGATATTTGACAAGCGTGCTTGTGCCAACTGTCTTCGTAAATGCACATTTTGGGTAGGCTACTTAAATATTTGGAAAACACAACAAGCCAAACTGCTACCTCCTCTTTGTTTTCGTAGCACCAGTGCTAACTTTGCTAACAGGGCTACATCTCTAAGACATAAGCCATGCATCTTTTGCTTGAGTTGAACATTACCTGAAAAGCACAATATCAGTACCATGGGCTGTTTTGGAGCTTTTGATGCCATGCATGCATAGAAAAGGGCCAGCAAGTAATGTATACCATACAAGGACACTCTCTTCCTCCGCGACGAATATTAAGGAAGTTTTTGCTGTAAAATGAACTTCCTCTACTTTACTGGCATTTGTTAGAAATTGATTAAAATGAGTTTTTCTCATAGGAATTTGTCACTTTCAATGGCTCATGCCTGTCAGCCAGTTGTAATAACAAATATCCTCATACTGCCATCTTTTTGGAGCATTTTGGCTGGTTTTACAGAACCCACAGTATATTGTGTTCTGGGACTACAGATGAGAAGGGTTGATTTGGCCAGGTGTGTGTGGGTGTGTGGGTGTGTCAGTGTGCACACTTTGACCATATTCACAACATTGGGTCAGCGTTGGGTTGAGTTTAACGCATACACCCAGCCAAATCGGCTTTACAGAAATCACAAAACAGCAAAAGACGTCTTTTTGACATCTTTGGTTGTGAACATTTGGTTTTAAAAGACATCAAAATACATCTGTGACTGTGTTGAGTTAACAGATGTTAACTTCAGCTGCACCACATTGACCTCTGGTTGTGTTGCTTCTACAGTCCACAGTGATTCATAGTGATTTCTAACTAGTGTCACTGATATCAAACAGTTGTATAACAATAACTTGAACTGCTGTTCAAGGGTGTCGCAACAAGTGGAAAAAGAGGTGTGAAATCCTACAAGTTTGTATCAACCAAGATAAGAAATGGACAGACTGTTGTGGGCCACTGTTTAACCTGATCAAACAGGCTGGCTAAGTGGCTATGCTAAGATGCTAACGCAAGACCTTTATTAGTTATATTACTATCATGTTTCTAAAGTACGTCACAAATTACTGCCAAATATCTCAATAATTTCGTAAACATTTCATAAATGTCCTCTGTTTCCACAGCTGACAGTGCAGATAAATGTATGCAAACCTATGCAGTTTTATCTGTTTTTGTAACAGCGTGTGTTGTGCTGAGAATGGCAACTGCATTGGTTAGGTTTTATTCTCGGTACTGCGATAAATATTTAGCCACAGAACTTTTAGTTTGATGGGTTTCTTCTCAACTGAGTCGCTGCAGCTTGGTATATAAGTTTTTTCATTAACTAACTAAGTAGTTGTAGCTCGCAACCAGAAATGTCACACCATCCCTGGAAGTCTAATACGTTTAGAAGTGGGTGTTGCAAAATAAGGTGCCTATTGACAGTGTCTCGCAACCCTGGTCCTCGGGGACCACTGCCAGCATGTTTTAGTTCTTATTATCTTCAGCAACTCTGATGCAGATTAACTAAACTGCTCATCAAGTTCGATGTCCTCTGTGGTCCTCATGGAGATGACACCAACAGCTTGACTGAGTGTATGATGGATTATATGGACTCCTATGTGGACGACACCATCCCAACAAGAACAATGAAGACCCTTCATTAATTATTTTTTGTATTTAAAAAACTACTACAATTCAAATTTCCCTCTGGGATCAATAAAGTATTTTTATTTCATTCATTTTTTGTCATATATATCAAGACAAATTATCCTTCTGTAGATAAAGCTTAGGTCTACCAGTGGCTGACGTCTGATCTCATTTCTATTCATAGTACATGTAAAGTTGGTCATATTTGCTGTGGCCAAAAGGTGCAAAGGTACTTCATATACAATGAAATGCTAGCAGGGAAAGCTGCAAGTACAGGGGAGCACTCCAAATACAGAACACAGAAAATACAGAAGAGCAACAGAGGTACTACTGGATCATGATCGCAAAGAGAGAAACGACACCAAGGTACGTATTTTATTTCATATTTTTATTTGGCCTTTATCTTGTAAATTATTAAATTAAACTATCAGCTGAAACATTATTGATGTAATTGTACTGTTGGAGCATTTCTGTTCTGTTGAGTGAATATGCAGCTTTTTATTTCAGCTTTTATTCATGCAGAACTCTGTATGCCACAGTTTTATGTGTTTGCATCACATTTCTGCTTGTGCAGCAAGGTGCAACAAGTAGAGGCACTGAACAAAGATAGACAGTCACAAAAACGTAGAGGGGCAGGTAGATATTTGCTTACAGAGTTAAACACTTGTCATGCATATAAAGAGAAATAAATAGGTATACACATCAACCCCCCGCCCCCCCCAAACCACACATACCTGCATAACCCTCACCCTAAATGATGCAACAATGATCACATGCCACACAATATTTTGAAATAGCATGAAACATTTTTTAAAAAATGTCCAGTGGCCTATGTCCCACACCGATGATCAGGATCATCCCACCCCCTGGACTCTCACTGGTACTTGTATTTTTTCTTCTTATTCTTAATTTTCTCTCTTTTTTTTTCTTTTTCTTCCTCTTCTCGTTATTTTCTCTTTCCTTTTGATGAATAAATTTGTGCTTGTGTTAGATGTGTTAGTGAGCTTTAATTAGTTATTCTATGTTAGTGAGATGCATTTGAAGCACGTTTTTTTAGTTCATTCCTGTATTTGCAGCATTTTCCTTTTAGTTTGCATTACTTCTTTATATTTGCAGTGCTCCTTTGTTTTTTTTTTCTATGTGCGCCTTTCTGGTCATATACACGGCATGATTTTGTATATGAAGCACGTTTGCACCTGCCAGCCACCGTACATATTGGAGTTCCTTAGTGAATAAATAAGCAAATTGTCTCAAATAAACTATTTAAATTTTGTTCTACAGGATTTTTTTTATTACAATTTATATTAAATGTGTGCATTGTTGTTGTCTTTTTAATTAGACGTGTGCAGTGGCTATAGTTTTTTAATTTATTTAATTTATCTAACACACACTGTTGCTGTCCTTCCAGTACACACTGATTTGATTGTACTTGAAGTGAAGGAGGAATAGAGACAGTAAAGAAAATGGAGATTAAAGAGATAGAGGACAGAAGACGGCGTAATTTTGAGCAATTTGAACAAAGAATAATTTATGAGAGAAGAAAGATGGAAGCAGTAATGATTGATGGGTGGCGAGAAGAGAAATAGACATTACGAAGGGACAGTGGGAAGGAGAAAAGATGGAGGGAGGGGACCAGGATGCAAAGCGAGGCTCTGTGAAGCGAGGCAGGCGGCTAGCACAGGCTGTGCATATTTCATGGCTGCCACTTATCATAAGAGCCTTTCCATGATGGGAGAGCGTAGGTCTGATGACTTCAAGGAAATAACATGCAGAACACGGCCTACATACACACAACCCTGCTGAGCTACTCAACCGCTTCTCACCGCCTCTAAAGCTGCTTGCAATCCACTGTACAAGCCGCCACGACTGCTGCTCTGAATGGCTGCATGCCTGCTTTTAATGACTGTATCTTGCACCATTTACTACCCCATGCAGATTACTGTGTTAACAAGTACGGACACAAATTAGATGCAGTGGTTGTGACTGAGCTGTAACAATGTAACAAGGAAGCAAAATCTACAGCACATTAGTTATTCACAAGGAATACTTCTGCAGTGTTCCTAAAACAGCTGGGAAAAGGTTTTTATGTAACAGCATGTGGAATTATCTCACATATTAGCATGTAAATATATAAAAACATGCTACCAATAATATGACTGCTTATAGTTTAGGAATAGTGGGATACTTTAACTGACTTAAATCTCATCCCTGTTTTCACATGACTGCTTAATATGGGGTTTCAGGAAGACCAGTTTAGCCCCTTGACCCTCCATTGACCATATGGTTTAGCAGTGTTTTGTTG
Organism: Pseudomugil gertrudae; assembly: GCA_037177535.1. NCBI lineage: Eukaryota > Metazoa > Chordata > Actinopteri > Atheriniformes > Pseudomugilidae > Pseudomugil > Pseudomugil gertrudae. The sequence goes on from JBAMHV010000022.1 coordinate 6,339,338, forward strand.
AAATAGGCGAAGTTTTACCTAAAAGGATGCAAGCTACAAAATCAGCATATTATTAAATATTAATAGTGCCAAAACAGATGTGCAGGTTATCCTCGTGCACTAAATCACCCTCATAGCACTGAGAGATGCTGCCTTTTTAAGGCAGCGATAACAAGCCAGATGGTACCTGTCCTCCTCAGTCTAAAGGGATGTGGCTTTCAGGGTTTCCATATGAAATTAAAGCTTTCAAAGAAAATGTTTAATTTTGACCCAAAAAAAACACAGTAGCTGATAAAAAGGATGAATATGAGTCTGTGTGTACATTCTTGCTGTATATTCAACGTAGAAAGTACTCACTCAAGTATTTGTATGAATGGATTCAGTAAGTTTGTATTCTTTTGTTGTCCCTGAACTTTGCAGTGTTCCTGTATGATAATTATTCCTTTGTGTTTGTGTGCATCGCAACATGATTTCAGGACTTTTTAACACTTTGTGCATTTTAATGTCAAGTTCTTACGGTGTCACACGTACGCCGTGGTATTGCATTCCTCTGGATCGATGTGCAGTCTTCGTTATTATGACTGCTCTAATTATCACAACAAAATTAAGTGTTTTTTTTTTTTACTCTACTCTATTTATTGTTCTTCTTCTCATCCCTACAATGATAAATGATTTCTCTTTAGGTTAATGGTTTGGCATTTAGGGAAATATCACGCATGTTTTTGCCAAGAGTCAGAGAAGATCAATTCCTCTCTGTATCTGTGAATTAAATATGAAGCTGGAGGCAGCAACGGGCTCGGTTAGCATAAACACTGCAAACAATAAGAGCAGCTTCTCCCAGTATATAAAACCCTTTTACCTCATCAGTTAACACAATGCATGTTGGATGTGTGTGTTGGAAAAGATGTTAATCTTGATCTTATCCATCATTTGCGTTCCCGGCTCAGCAGAATTACCAGACAATATTAATGTGCACATTTTAATTTAACTTTATATTACATCACCGTTGTCCTTCACTGAATTCATCGCTTTTAGCAGTGTTTGTGGTCCACCTCTTCTTACGGTGTTCAGTGATCATCTCTGAGTTACAGAATGTCGTTTCCTCGTTTTAAAGCAGAGAAAAGCCCAGAGACTTGCAGAGCATGTCTATATTTTACAGGATGGCCACAAGACACCACGGCGTAAAAATGAGATATTTTTGCGTGGCCACAAATGAGTAATGCGAGAGGAACAACATAACAGTCATCACCATAAATCAGCGTTGTGTGGATGTGTGATACTTAAACTGTAGCTACAGTTTGATAACAGCCACAACATATGCATATTGCTATGGGCTACACACATTACTAAATCAGGTTTGTTTCACAAAATCATTATCATACATAAAACAATGATAAGTGTGAGTTATTTTTGCTTTTATTTCAACCTTTGAATAAGTTTTGGTATCCTGTAATCTCTTGTGAATAACATAAAAGCTTTAGTTAAGATGCAGATTCAGTATGTAGTATGAAATATTTTATTGTGTAACCTCTAGAAACTCTGATATGCAAGTTTACGTGCCACAGCACAAGCATGAAGCCTGTACTGTAGTAGTGTGGAAGTAGCTTAAATTATCATGTTTAACTGTATGCATGTGGATGTAACATCTTTTAATCACATAAATTCCTTAAGCATCAATAACCAGAGTCAATCTTTTCAGCATAACATTGTCAGTCTATAACATAGTTGTGGAGATTTTGTTTGCATAGATTTGATGATGCAGAGCTTAGCTTACCTGCCACAGCATTTCAGCCAGTCAGGTCTAGACTTTGGGACAATCCAACACCTCATTGTTTATTTATTTTTATTGCTTACCATCTCAGAGGTTTGCTGCTGTGTTTGAGATCGTTGTCCTTTCGCCTTGAATTTTTGCCAAGCTTTCACCGGCACTCTGATGACATCACAAGATGGCATAAGAAAGAGTTTGCAGCCAACTCAATGGCCGACTAAAATGCAGACAAGCAAAACATAACTGCCTCTTCTCTTTCTCTGTTCACCAGATCTGTATGCATGACCATGTCTTAATGATCTCTTCCCACTTATTTATTACCTGTGGCTAATGATATGTAATTTCCATGCCTTAGTATTCTATCTCCATGCAATAAAATGTTTTCACCAAGTGTAATCACAGAAAGCCAATCAACAGAATATAGAAACTGAACTGAGGATAGTTGATCTGTTTATTGACTGTAATAGACGAGTTCTGAATGTAACTCTCAGCTTTGGTAAAAGGGTTTAAAATTGGCATAATTACTTCTTGTTTATGTCTTGTCCAGCATTAAAGCAAGCAGAATGATAATCTGAGTGTTGTGTTCTGCTGGGTAATTTAGCTTTTTTAAGAGAAACTTAATGAAGATCTCTTTGATATATTGAATTCTTTGTTTATTTTGAAAGGGAAAAAAAGTTACGTTACTGGAGAGGAAAATAAAATTACCTTATAAAAGGAAAGTAAACAAAGAACGAAGAGGACAAAGAAATACACCCCATAATAAACAATACAACCCAACGGCATGGCATAGATAAAACCTGTACTCCAAGCCTCTCCATACAACTTCTTCATGAGTGGATGGTTGTTAGTAGCTGAGATTAAATCTGCTTTTTTCTGCTTGTATAAATATATTTAGTCTGTTTTATCTGTAATGGCCTCGATTGTTCCTTGAAGTTTATAGCTGTGTCTCAATCAACACACTAACAATACTTCGCGCACTATGTAGTGCAGGGGTGTCAAATTCAGATCCTCGAGGGCCGGTATCCAACAGGTTTTTGTTTCTCCATGCGCCAACACAGCAGACTGGAATGACTTAATAGGTTGACAAGAAGCTGTTGGATTTATTTGATTTGCATCAGGTGTGTTAGTGCAGGGAAACAGCAAAACCTGCTGGATACCAGCCCTCGAGGAATTGAGTTTGACACATGTGATGTAGTGCATCAATTTCAATGTAAATGCACCTAAATATAGTGCACGAAGTAGTGTTAGCGTGCTGATTGAGACACAGCCAATGTCATCTTCATGATGACAATGGCAGAGACATCATGGTGAATGAAGCTACAACATTAGCTTGTGTTAAAATGAGTGCACCGCTTGTGTCGCTGTCGGTGTTTTGCTTAGCAACCACATTATTGGCAAATAAAACAAGAAAAGCAGACATGTCTTTTATAACCCCATCTACCCACAAACTAGCAGCAGCTAACAGAGAAGGACCCTAACCTCGGAGGGGGAGTGGGGAGGTTGCAAACTTTTTTAACGAAACAATCAATGTCACCTGAGGCAAACCAAGGATCCCAGGAGTTACAATTATCAGTTTGACGATTTGAACTTCTAGAAGGGCCAAACAGGGCAAATGGAAAGCATTTTTCAGTGATATGTAACACAACCTGTGACACACACTGGTCTAGGATTAGCCAGAGCGACCACCACTTTGTTTCCCACACAACTTACTAGCTAGAGGTGACGTGAAAACCAGAAATACTGATGTAAGTAAGGTTAATTCCTTCATTTTCCGTACGGCTTATTCCAATTCAGGGTAGCTGGAGCCTTTTCCAGTTATCACAGGGCGAGAGGCGGTGTACACCCTCCACAGGTCATCTGCCAATCACAGAGCCATATTTCAGTATTAAAAGAATAATGTTTTAATTCTGCTTTAACCAACCACCTGAACAGAGTACATAGCCTGTGCAGTTTGCCTGCAATGCTGCTGTGTTTGATGCTAATTTATTCTAAAGCCATTCAGATCCCTCTGTAACAGTAAGTTCCAGCACATAAGCTGTATAAAGTTTGTATTGGACTGGATGTAATAGCCAGTGTACACAGTAAGCCACAGCAGTGCTGGAGTGTATGTGATAATTAATTCCAAATGTTGTGGCCCCCAAATTAAAGCCAGTGGCTTCAGCACAAAGCAGCCCGAGCTTATCAGCCCGAAACAGGTCAATGCTTGATACTGCCTTTCATTCACCCTCCTCTCCTCTTCACCTCCTCTTTCCTCAGTGCCTCCCACTCTCTCCGCATCCTCGGCCGACATTGGCTCGTCTCCTGCTAATCCTCTCGTTACCGAAAAGAGATGGGTTGAGAGAGAGAAAGGGGTGGTAAGGGAGAGAGGGGGAAAGAGGAGAGGAAAAGGGAAGGGAGGTGTAAAGAGGCAAGGACTAAAATTGAAGACCGCGAGTCATGTTTCGCTATTAATGCCACCGCCTCTGGAAAACAGTGATGTGAAAAGTAATTGTGTGTGTTTGGCCTAATGCGTTTATTTATTCTGAGCTATCTATGCATCTACACCAAAGGCCACTGATATTTATCTCACTGCCTGTCCTATGCTGCATCTTTTCCAGGTTTTTTTTCTCTCCTTGTCCCCGTGCCTCGCAGCATTAACCGCAGCTGAAGCGTGCTGAGATGGAACACGTTATGATCTGGCCTGCATGGCTAGCAGCTGTGTGTTAGCTTGATGCATAAATGCACTTCTGCAATGTACATAAAGGATCACTTTTCAGAGCAATGGCGGTTAGTCTCCAGCCAGAATTTCCCTTTTCAGAGAAACCTGATGTGGTGTGACCTCTAGAAGTACCGCAGACAAGCCAAAAACACTGGAAGTAGCTTTTATTTTGAGGTCATGATGGAAGGGAATGTCATATATCTGTCAATTTGGATCACTTATATCACTTCTTGACCCCTCCATCCATTTTCTACCACTTTTCCCTAAACGGGGTCATGGGGGGGGGACTGGAGCCAATCCCAGCCCGGGATTGAGGGCGAGAGGGTACACCCTGGACAGGTCGCCAGTCCATCACAGGGCCAACACACAGAGACAAACAACCATGCACACACACACAC
>JBAMHV010000022.1:6344280-6357064 GCA_037177535.1 Pseudomugil gertrudae
GAGTACCCGGAGAGAACCCACGCTAACACGGGGAGAACATGCAAACTCCACACAGAAAGGTTCCTGGTTAGATCCCCGCCCCAACCGAGGCTCGAACCAGCAACCTTCTTGCTGTGAGGCCACAGAGCTCCCCCACCATGCACCGTCCCACTTTTTGACCCCTTAATGAAAGTGTGTACAGATTGTTTATGCATAACGTTAGATACAAACCAACATATTTGTTATTGGGAAGCTTTTCACTACAACTAAAGTTTAGAAAGAAGTTGTGTGGATGTACAGAACTGGACTGCAGAGGCTGACTACAGGTTTGAAAGGGTTTTATTAAATCCATCCGGAGCTGAAAAAAGCACTTCGTATTTATAATGTGGAATGTGAGTATGTACCAGCTAGGAGTGCAGACTCCTACTGACAGGAGGCACTCCATGGAATATCAGGGCCAGAGATGTGAGGTGGATCTGAGCTGTGTCCCAGCGGATGAAGAAAGCTCCTCTTAGGCCATGGGAATATATGTTAAGGTAGGAGATGCTATTGGTTTTTGTTTCTCTGATTCCTCAAATCTCTCCTGTCCTTTTTTTTGTCCTTTTCATCAGTACGCAGACTCTTGAATTTATGGTTTTAATGCCTCCATGACTCTCCTCAGTCCTTTTACATGTGATACTTCTGCGTGTGGACTTTGGTCGGGTTATCTCTGTGATCAGTGGTTTTTTTTTTTGTGATGTCAAGATTTGCGTGTTCTGCTTCCACGTTCTCTTTTTGTCTTAACCTCTGTTATGTCAACATTTCACGCAGTTTGAATATGCTGCGACACTCAAACCCATCTTTTATTTATGCATGGAAATTGACAGTCAGTTTCAATCAACGTAGCCTTTTAAAAATTAGTGATAAAAGCCCATATGCAATGTTTATTTATTTTTTATTTAAATACTGTTGCACCATCCAATTTCGTAGCAGCGCAGCAATAAAGCAGTCGCAGCTGCCACTGACGGCCACATTTCTGTCTTGTGACGCACTTCATAAAATAGATTTGGTTTTGCTTTTAACGCTCAAATGAGCTTACAGAAAAGTCTGCATTGTGACAAGGTAAATAAGTAGCCCTGGGATGTTAATGTACTGGTTTGGCTTACATTTGGAAGCTTCAACTTTTCCCAAATTCCTGTATTTTGTTCAAGCTAACAAACACAATGAGCTTTAAATCACAGTGGATTTAAATTAGATAGATTTATATAAAATATAAATATCTCTCTATATCTTTCTCTATATATAAAAATTACATTAGGCAGGTGGACTCCAATAAAGTTTATTAAGATCTCAAAAACCACAGAGCGCCATGACTCTGTTTACCACAGAGTAACCTGGTACGCATCTTTAATACGCTGTTATGAAGGAGGGGTTTAGGACATCTCTGAATACAGAATATCATTTTTAAAAAGTGAATAAACAAGGTGGAAGGCTGCAATATGGAATCTACATTATGAAATATTAAACTTTATTTTAATAAAGAATGACTATTTATGGTGCATTTCAAAAACAAATGATTTAACTTCAGGTTTGCTTCAACAAAAATCCCTGTGCTGTAGCTCATGTGTACTTCTAAGACTGATGTACTGTCTCAGCACCTATGTTTGCTTCTCTTGACTCTTTCTGCTTGATGAGCAGTGTGTTTCCTAATAAAAACCACCTCACATTTGACATTTACCTTCAATTTCACAGCCTTTTAGGAGCAAATATACGTTTTGGAGCTTGGTCTATGGTCGCCATGCTCCTCCTTGTAAATAGCCAGTGTTCTAGGCTCTTTGGTAGTGTTTTGTTGGGTCATGCACCTTAAAAAATTAAAAGAGCTGCAGGGGCTGCATGTGTCTGAACATCCCATCAGAACCTAGATAGAACCATTTCAAGTGCTACAAGAGCATCAAAAACCAGAGAAGCTGAAAATGCTTCTGTATGTTTATTTGCTTCCTGTATACTTTTACATCTGTTCCTATGATGCTATTTTCTCCACATTTTGTAAAGAAAACTGCAGGAAATAAAGCCCAACCATCCCTTTTAATATTTGTTTTTATGGATGAGCATTAAAAGCCAGCCTCTGCCTTTGTTTTACACCCACCATCTATTATTCACTATAACAAAGTTTAACTTTAGCACTTTTTACATTAATAAACCTGCTAATACTTGTTAGCATGTGGCACTTTAGTTCATTGGGAAAGTGTTTAATTTTCAGTCAGTCCTGTGTTAAAGTGTTAGGTGCAGGTTTTAATTGGTTCTAGCTTGTCCTGGCTTCTATGGGAATACAACACCTGGGTGTACATGCAAATTTTCACTAAGTAGGCTGATGTTGGGGCAACAAAAATAGGCATAGCTTACATGTCTGTATAGAAGCATATCTGCCAAACGTAACATATGACGTCTATAAACAACCAGTGGTCTTAAACGCCTGTCCTCGGGGACCCAGCAGGTTTTTGTTTACTGAAATTACTGGGTCATTGTGAAGAAGTTGACAAAAAGCTGCTTGATCCATTTGATTTCATCCAGGTGTGTTAGACCTGGGAAACAATGAAAATCTGGTGGATTGCGGTCCTTAAGGACTGGAATTAAAAAACGCTGCTAAAACTAACAAAATAGAGATGGTTGGAAGCTGATTATCTATCCTGCTATCTGAGGACAATATATGTAGGTAAATGATCTCACAGCACATACAGGATACAGTTGTTGTCATAGTGACAGATCTGTAAAAGGCATTGTGGGCTGGTGTGTTTGAGTGGGAATCTCTGATTCCAGTCCCCGAGGGCGGGTGTCCTGCAGGTATTCAAGGTTTCCTGACTGAAACACACCTGATTCAAATGAAAGTTGTTGCTTGTAGTCACATTCAGCAGGAGTCTGTTAATGAGCCATTTCATGTGAATCAGGTGTGTTGCTGCAGGGAAGCATGGAATACCTGCAGGACACCGGCTCTCGAGGACGGGATTTGGAGATCCTTTTGAGCACTGACGATGAAGTGGCTACTTCAGGCTTTAATTAGCTTAGTAAAGAACTGTTTAAAACTATTTAAACACATGCAAACAGCATGTTTGTTTTACATTCCTCCCAGCAGTACAATGACTTGCCCCAGAGACACAAATCTATTACTACTAAGTCACATCTGCCTTTAAACAAGTCTCTCAAGTCCTTCTTTGTTGATTCATTGTATGTTCGACTGCACTTTAAAAATGCCTTTATATCGTTTTATACTCTCCTACATTTCCTAACTGCTCACACACTCAACACGCTTTATCCTTCTAGGCACAAAAGACATTTTTTAAATCAATGGTTTATTATGTTTATTTATATCTATGTCTCTTTATCTCTCACTATCTCTTTCTCTCATTGTCATCATGCAGGCACTACCTGTAGCATGGCTATATGAGCAAATAATCATCGCATGAAGTTTAAGACTTGCCATAAATTGTTCCTGCAAAAGGTTACCGGTCTCCCCTGGTAACCGTTGCAGGAAGAACCAACCAGTTCTCTCTGCAGAGCCTCAAAGTATGTATATTAAATTGTGCCCCATCTTTCAGCAATACAGCCATGAGCCACTGATTGTAGCTATTTTAGTCCCCAACAACAAATACGTTTATGTAATTGCGGAGAGCTTCTGTTTTGATGTTCTCTTTGTAATAAGGTGCATGAGGGGAAGCAGAGGTAACAATTGGATCTCACAGAGATGTCTGTAGGAGGCCAAAAAAGGTGTTAATGGCACATTAAACAGTGTGTGTGTGTGTGTGTGTGGGGGGGGGGTAATGTGTCGAACCGGTGTGCTGGTACCACAGAAGCAATGCCAAAAAAGCAGCCATCTCACACTTTTGTTGAAAGTGGACAGAGGAGATTTCATGTAGTCATAAACACATCGGTTAAAATAAAAAATAAATAAATAATAAATTTATTTTTTTAATTATAAATAACAATTTTTAAAATAAATAAACAAATAAAAAAGATAAATAAATAAACACACCTGTTCTCTCTCCAAACCAAAGAAAGAGACTCGCATAAACCCAGAGTGAAGCCATTATTCTTTAGTGCAGCTATTTGAGCTCTTTTTGTCAGTTTTAGGAACAGAGGTTGTTTCTGGTTGCAGTTTGTTTTTTTATTATTATTATTCTCATTATTTAGCTAACTCTCCACTCATGATTCATGCATTCACCCCGTCTACTATGATCCAGTGACTTCAGTGCATATCACAGAAAGGAGTAAAGAGGAGGATCGTGGAGGAGGGGAAGTAAACAAAACGTTCTTCAACAAACGAGTGATGAATAATAAGCAGCTAAAGCAAGTTATGACACATAAAATATAGCATTTTGATTTGGTATGTTTGCAATACTAAAGAAACCACCATGTTTATGCACCAGAAGTAACGAATGGTTAGTGATATGTCTGGACCTGAAAAACAACAATAGAACTTCCTCTGATCTCCTCTAAATGAAAAATCTCCCATTAATCCAGAGTGACTCGTTACTTTTGCCATACCGCTTGTTATATTCTGGAAAGTAGTGTGTACTTCCTGTCCTACTCATCCCCTAATCCTTCAGCTGGTGACTGAGGAGCCATTTGGGTGGCCAGATGGCCACCACTTTTCTATTCCCAAAATCTACAGGATGGCAATGTGGAACTCAGCATCCTGAGAAGTGTTTTGCTTTCTGTGGTGCCAGTGTGTAAGTCAGTGATATAAAGTTGTACTTTGAGTATTTTTGTATGTCTGTGAGAACAAAAAGGTCAAAAGACATGAGTTTTACTCTCACAAGTTCTTAGTTGGGTTCAGGCACCTGAAGAAACTGTTGGGATGTGAAGATGAGCTCTTTTTGGCTCAAAATGCGCAGCAACATTGGTCTAGCCTTTTGGAAAACGAGTAGGACATATATTATATATAAAGCTGCTGCTGAAAGAAGACAGAGCTCTCTCTGTGCCGAGGGACAGATGATGAGTTTGTTTCTGTAATACCCAGAGGAGCAAAGCAGCTAAGCAGTACATTTCTGTTTTAAAGTCCCAAAACTCCATAAAAATACCGTTTTTATTGATTTTTTTCATCTTTAAAGAAAAGAAAGATTGCCCCCCTAATGTTATCAAGTCAAAGTGCTGCCTTTCGTGTGGCGCTGTGCTCTCCGTACTCGTAGTTAAACTGCAAAAATGCACATTTTCTGCATAAGAAAGCAAAACTTGACTCTGGCTGGTGCTGCATAAAGGAAAAGACTGGATTTTTCAGATTAGAACAAATAACATGAGAAACTTTGGACAAAGGACATTTGTTCACTTATGCTGTGTGGTCTATGCCATCGTGTTGGCCGTTCATGTGCAGCATAACCCAAATGATGCATTTTAGTGCTGCATGAAAACTACATGTGCTTGAGTTTGATGATCCTCTGCAAGGTGTGTGACCGCGCTGATTTCTTTTCTCGCCCACAATTCTTCCCACTCTCCTCCAATAATTTCTCATCTTTCCATCCTTCCCTTCAACCCACCCTCCCCTTTCCCCCATCATATCTTACCTCCACTTGCAGAGAAACCGTCGGGACACGTGTAACTTTGACAAGGAGTTCACCAAGATGCCGGTGGATTTGACGCCGACGGACAAGCTTGTCATCATGAACCTGGACCAGGATGAGTTCCTCGGCTTTTCCTACAACAACCCCGAATATGTGGCTCCGAAGAATTAACACACCAAATGGACTGAGCCGCGCCGGTGGACTTGATATGGAGAAAAGGTTTCAGGACAGACGTGGAGGCTAACAATAGCACTATCATTGCATCTATTTTGTGCGCGCTCAGTGAATGTTTGCGTTTCTTTAGACCAGATGTTTGGTGTGCTCGATAGTTAATGCCAGAAGAGGTACTACAACTCACATAATGCATAAAATATTGCAAACCAAATACTTTAAAGCATGTTTTTAGGACATAAAAGATTTATAGGAAATATTTGTTCACATCAAACCTCAATTTAATCTGAGTGTCAATTTCTTACAAAAAAATGCAACAGCTGTCTAATTAGGTTGGTTTCTATATTTGCATCATGAGCCTCTTCAACATTTTTAATATTCTGAAGTGAAATATTGTCCCACATGAAGAGTAAACGCATCACTCTCAACCATACGGCTGTGCTTTCATGAGACCAAGAAGCTCATAGTACAAGTGGTTTTATAACATAACTGGGATGTCACAATGTCACTGTAGCTGTGAAAAGTTTTATATATTTTAATGTCTTTGTAAAATTGTATAAAAACTAAATATTGCAACTACCTGAAGCAAACAAACGGCCTATACAGTATATCTGCATTAAGTAGTACAGATAGCTTCTCTGTAAGAGGGTATGCAGGCTTTTCCTGAATCACATATTGTTATTTTTTGTTCCCCTGATCCTGTATCCCACCACAGGTTCCAGTTCTCAAACTGGCCATAACAAAGGAATATGTCTAATGAGCAATCTTCACAGCCTTTCCCATCTTTTCTCTTCAGTTTGTGATTGCCTTTGTCTCTCTCTCTCTCTCTCTCTCTCTCTCTCTCTCTCTCTCTCTCTCTCTCTCTCTCTCTCTCTCTCTCTCTCTCTCTTTACTCAGTCATAAAGTTTAGTTCTGGCTCTGATTCTAATCCATACACCTGACAAGGCCTCAGCAGGAGCCTGGTGTAACATGGTGTCACAGCAAAGGCAATGCAGCAGAAGCTCACACACATACAGTACACAAAAACACAGGCAATGATGAGCAGCTCTGACAACCTCCAAATGAGTCATTCCACAAGCAGCAATAACAGCAGCACTGATGCTTTTTTTTCACCTCATTTTCTCCAATCAATTCAAGGATGTGTGCACTGGAGCTGTGTAAACATGTGTGCATATACTAGATTGCCAACTGTTCATGCTAGAATGTATTGCATAAACAAATATACCAACGTGCTATATGTGTGCATGTGTGTGTGAGAGGATTGACTGAATAAATCTACCATTTCAAATTCAGCTGGAATTCAGGAAATCAAACTGTCAGATTAAAACCACATTATATTATTTACTCTATTTACTTTCGCACAAACATGCACGTATGTTCACAAAGCCATACAGTCCTGATCTCCAACTGTAGGCTGGAATTATGAGGTGTAACAAGACGGACAGTAACGGAAACGTTTGCTCCCGGAGGCACACGAGGCATATACTGTAGGTCCATTGCTTGAGACCAGACGTTTTTTTCTGTCATAAATCAGCACAAACGTGCCCCGCTGTATACCATAAAGAGAGCACTTCTGTTGTGTACATGCTTGTACAGTCACTGAATTCTTCCTCAGTCTTTCGCCTTCGGGGTTTTTTACTCTGCACTTGTTTTGGTTAGATGTTGTACAATGTAAAACAGAAAAAGTCAGAGTGATGTGTTGGACTTTATTGGGCATAAAGCTTAATACTGCTCTGGTAAAGGCCGTAAATATGTCCTGCTGGAGCACTTAACAACTAGCTGTCTGAGTTATGGAAAGAGTGTTAATGTGGATTCAGGTAAGACAGATGTGTTAAGCACTGGATGATTTATTAAACTGTAGTTCTTTCTTCCATTCTTAAATTACAATTTTTGTATGTGCTCTCACTAAGTCAGCCATTTTCTCACCTGATTAGAAATGACTTCAGAAAGCAGGAAGGGGAAACTGATACTACAGCGAAACAATCACTGTTTTGTTTGGTGATAAGAATAACACTTCAGGACTATAAGCAATTATACTATGCATGTGATAATCTCTTTCTTTCATATCTTGTAACATATATGGGTTTATTCAATATTACGTGTTGGACTAAGGTGTAATTACTTTATGATAGACCTAACTCATGTTGCTTTATTATGTTATGTTACTTATTTACTGATTGTTATAAAAAGGGACTGTGTCCTGTTTTATTTGTACATAAATGAATTCCTTTGAAGTAAGGGTAAGAGTCTTCCATCTCCATAAATGCATCCATATACTGAAACTGACGTGTTTAGGGGTAAATTATATGTATGACTTGCGATAGGAGACTATCAAAATTCCCTTTTAATGCTCTGTGGCAGCACTGTCAGCCTAAAAGTGTCCTCCATCCTTTTTCCTCGTTCTTTTCGACCAGTTTTCTTTGATCACACCTTTCAATCTGTCATTTTCTTTCTTTCTTTATTTTGTCCTGACCTTTCTCTCTCTTCCTTTCCTTTCGCCTCTGAGCTTTCTCTTTGTCTTTCATCATTTCCTTGCTTTTGACCTTTATCCCTCACCGCAGGCTTTTTTTTAATTCTTGGTTCCCCCTTTTCCACCATTCCTTCTCTTCTCTTCTCTTTTCTTGGTCAGTGCTTTCTACCTTTTCCATTTCTCCACTTTTCCTCTCCACGTGTAACCTTGCCGAAGCTACTTGATGCTGAATTTTCCAGGTGATTAGTTATCATTAATTTGACTGCTGTGTTTTGACTTTGAGTTGAACTAACATGCTAAACATTTGATATGAGAATTCATTTTCCGTGATCAAAAAATTGCAAAGGCATTGGAAGAAAATAGTAAGAATGTACATTTTGAGATGTTTCACTATGATTAAATATGTATTGTGATGTTTTTGAATGTAAAACAATAAATCATGCTGAAAAATGCAGCTTTTTTTGATGGTTTTATCAGTAACATTCATCAACTCAGATAGTGACATGAACCAGAATGCTAGAAGGAGAATAAATGCTGTGTATAACAGATTTATTGCAGCCATAACAAATAAAACAGGTAATGCTAACCAAACTTTAAACAACATTATTACTATTATTATTACTATTACAATTATTATTATTACTACACATATGTAACATAATACAATGTAACATTTAAGATATTAGTATAAAATAATAAGTCATTCATATATACAGCATGAACCCAACTCCAAATTTGGGATGCTCCTTAAAATAAAAAATAAAAAAACAATGCAGTGATTTACTTATCTTATTAAATCCATTTATTTCCCAGAAGAATATAAACAACATATCACATGTTGAAACTGAGACAGTTTATGATTTCATGGAAAATGTTGATTAATTTTAAGTTTAGTGGCAGCAACACTTCTTAAAAGAGAGAAGTTAGAGCAGAGACAACATTCTGGGTGTATCTGACACAGTTAATGAACAACTGGGGAACATTGGACAACTAATTTGATATAGTGGCAACGGTTCAGCAGCATGATCGGGTATAAAGAGATAATTCAGGAGAATCTGAGCCTCTCTTTGCAGAGAACAAATTCAGAGAAGTCTTCCTCACCATAAAATTGCAATTACTTTGAATATATCACCCTGTACGTTTGCTTATTTTCTTATTATATTTGCTTTATTATGTAGTATAAAGAAAATCAGGAGGAATATGATATTTTTGTATTAAAAACATCTCCCTCTGAGGAGTTTTATACTTTTGATACTGCTTTTAATATATTTACATATATGTGGAAGCAATAGATCCTCATTCACTAATAAATTGCAATATTTCAGACAAAAAATGAGACTATGCATAATAAAATAACAAATTTAGCTTCCTGAGGTCATCAGAATAAGAATAGTTACACGTGTTAAAGTAAAAAATGTAAATAGCTGTCAGGTCTTCCAACGCGGAAGTGAGGTGTGGACCCACACAGAAACAAGAAAACCCAAAACCACCACCCAAAAATCAACTAAAGACAGAACTAAAACACATAAGAAACTAATACTAAACACAAAGCATAACTGGAAACAAATGAGGAAAACTTAAAAAACCACCACCCAAATGTCCAAATCATGACAATAGTCTTATTTTAAAATGTATAAATGTATAAGAAAGACGGGTCTTGACAGTAAGTGGTATACTGTCTTGCCTTTACTTTTACACACAAACACATTACACTATGCACTCTCATATCATTGTTCCTGGCTTTGTATTCAGCTGTAATAATACTAATAACAATAATCGTGCTTCTCCCAATGACAACAAGTCTAACAAACACAGTGACATCAGTTGGAGAGAGACATACCTGTGATGGGAAGACAAGAGGAAAGAAGATGGACACCAAATGGAAACACAGTGGGTTGCCAGTACACATCTCTATCTCCTTCTTCACTGTGGAAACACACAAAGCACAGCATCATAATCGACATGAAAGCATGCTATACATTATTTTCTGTACAATCAAACTAAAGCCCAGGCACAAAATATACAAGCTTATATGGCTACTTGAGAGCATTTATCAACCCTTAACATATATTTCAGTGGTTTAATAACTAAAAATGTAGCTGCTGTTGCTTGTGGGGTAACGAAGGGTGATGGAAGCTGAAGTAAACAACAGCAGGGCACTGCAGCATGCTGAAGAGCGAGATGGAAAAGCAAAAGAATCTCCTATTTATTTCATTCAGCGCATCTTTAAAATGCTCAAGAGAGAGGCATGACAGAGGAGCTTATTGGATTTATTTCACACTATCTGCCTTCCCTGCCCTCTCCTTTACTATCTCTCTCTCCCTCTCATGCAGCCCTACAGACATTTCCATTAGGCAAACATATTAGACACACTTTCACACCATCGGACATGTGACTTCACCTCTCTCTTAATCAGTCCGTCTCACTGTTTTTCATCCAATTAGAGACGGAAAACGTGTTTCACACATTAGAGGTCATCGCGTGAAACTGCATTCACTTTTCAGAGACTTAACCATGTGTGCACCAGCCTTAAAATCAAACCATCAAACTAAATCACCCTAATTGATGTAATGCAGACTTGCTTGAATCTCTCAA
Source organism: Pseudomugil gertrudae (assembly GCA_037177535.1). Classification (NCBI taxonomy): domain Eukaryota; kingdom Metazoa; phylum Chordata; class Actinopteri; order Atheriniformes; family Pseudomugilidae; genus Pseudomugil; species Pseudomugil gertrudae. The sequence goes on from JBAMHV010000022.1 coordinate 6,355,027, forward strand.
AGGAGACAGATGCCTACAGTGTGTGAGGGTTATGTCCACACAATAAGAAGGAAGTAAAAGTCAGTTATATATAGATTGTATGTAGCTTGTAGCTTGTATGTAGCTTGAATATGGCAAACTGAATGGATCAATCCTTTTACATTTTATTTTTCCTTATTAAATTCCACCGTTTTGCTAATGTGAGCTAATTTGAGCTAATAGCTCAAACAGAAAAATTGTCAAGACATATAATCCCATTTTTACTACCTGTTTGCAGCTTTTGTTGCATTAGCAATCACACATTATATTGATGTTGACTCTTCTCTTGCAACAACAGCTGAAATTATATCTGTTAGAGAGAAGAAGGAATTTAGTTTAGTTTAGTCAGACGATCATGCAAAATATTGCAGCGTTGACCCAAACTTTTCCACATTCTTTTCATTTTATTACAAATAATCAAATGTACCGCTCACTTGTTATTTCATGCAGCCAAAGCATGCAACACAAACAGGAAAAGGTCTCATTTTCCACAAATATGAGAAACACAGACCAACACACACTCGTGCTCATAGACCATTACCTTGGGCTCTGTCTGCTGACTTCTCATAAATCACCAGTCTGACATAGTAGTGTCATGCCAGAATCATGCCACATCACCATATGCTCTCCTTCTGCCCTGAAGTCAATTCCATCTGGTAAAACACGCAAACAGTCACAAATATTTGTACGTGTGTCCACACACAGACAGGATAATCCACAGAAATGCAGAGATGTGCCTGCTTCAGTCACTTCATGGGCAGCTCACGTTTGTTTGTGGTAAAAACCCATCTATACAGTTTAACCTCCACTTTTTCATTTCTCTTCTGCGGTTTTCACTTTTCTCTAACTTCTTCCTCCCCTCTTCCTCCTCCACTTCCTTGTCTCAGAGGACTGGCCAGAAGCGTGAGAAGGTTCCAGTTCACTGAGCAGAAACCTTACAGTCTTTCTCCTCCTCCCCCTCCCCCTCCTCCTCCTTTTCTCTTCAATAACCACCTCATCTCTCTCCCCCTCATCCTTCTGCTGTATAGCATATAAGTGATGAGAGGAGAAGAAGAAAGTAAGAACTGGGAGGGAGGAAGGGCAAACACAAGACACTTTGGGGATTGCAGACTTCATGTCCCATGATGCCTTTCTCCACAGGGGTCTTTGCTGCCTAGCAACACCAGGGCCTCGCGCCAATTGGCAATGACTTTGTGCAAAAGTTGATACTATTTCTTTCTGAAAAGTTCCTGTCAGCAACTCACCGTGCGTTAGCGTCCACAGAGAGACCTGAGGACAGGAAGTAAGAAGCTGATGATGAAGTGAGACCACTTCATTTCTCATCACTGAAGGATAAGAAAAGTGGTGGCAGCAGTATTTTTCTTTGATAAATAAAGCAACAGCAGGGCTTAACATCTTAACCTGAGAAGGACTGGGCAGAAACATCCAGCTTTTAGAATCTAAAACTTTATTTGACCCTATTAACAAAATCAGAAAAGAAGAATTTAAAACTATTTTTTTTTTGCACATCTGTTTTTATTCTATATATATTTTATACCGTAGATCTTTTTTATTTACTTATTTATCTTCTATACTGCTTCTTTGCACTGAGACTGGAGACGGCTGATCTCGTTATATATGTGTATAATGACAATAAAGGCATTCTATTCTATTCTATTTCTATCCTTCTGCTTTGTGTGAGTCACCAGGGTGCAGGAGGCCAGTATCACATGGTAAACAACAGGGTTTTAAATGAAGTTTGTACTATAAAGTGATGTAGAAGGTCTCAGAGACTGTTTGTATAAAATATGATACATCAGAGGTTAAATTACACTCTATTATTTACCTGTTTGGTTACTGGGTGAAAACATATTTCTTGTGTCTTTTAACTAAATCTGTGGTAAATGCTAATATTTCAATTTAATGATTTAATAAATGTGTGCAACAGAGATTTTCAGAGGCTTCACGGTGGCGCAGCTGGTTAGCACTGTGGCCTCACAGCAAGAAGGTTGCCGGTTTGATCCCTGGTGTGAGCGGGGCT
>JBAMHV010000022.1:6357164-6370515 GCA_037177535.1 Pseudomugil gertrudae
TTGTCTGTGTCTATCTGTGTTGGCCCTGGATGGACTGGCGACCTGTCCAGGGTGTACCCCGCCTCTCGCCCGTTGAGATGGGATTGGCTCCAGCCACCCCGCGACCCCGCTCTGGGATTAAGCGGAAAAAAATGGATGGATGGATGGAGAGATTTTCAGATTTTTGCATTTAAATTTTATTATGTATTAAATATCTAACTGTGATAATCCACAAATTTAAAAGAGTTAAGATAGTATAATTAAGTAAATATTTAGAATTTAAAATAATAAATAGGAAATTAGGAAACATTTGATAGAACAAAAAACGGAAAACTACATCTTTATAAGGGGGAATCAGACAGACTTACCACAAAATCTGAAAAAAATCTAAATATGAAATAATGCACAAAATATGCTTTCAGATTATTTATAGCCACTACCACAACATTATCATTACTGCATATCAAAGTATTTCTCTACTCACTGTTTTCCCTCTTAAATTCAGAGCAGTGGAGTGAGGAGAGGATTTGCTTCCATTATCTGGTTGTAAAGAAGTCTCTATGTAAAGTTGCTGGAGGAGGCTGCTGACAGGGTGGATGCCATCGGTTCAGCCGCGGTGCAGGCAAACGGTCACTTCCGCGGAAGGTTTCTGACAGCGTGAAAGGACTTGGAAGTATAGAAGAGGCAGCCATGATAAGAGCTGCAGAAATGTTCTTTATGGTAAGGAAAGGAGATTCACTGCTCCCATCATTATCTCCCCTAGCACAGGATACACTGGGCTGTTCTTGAAAGGGAAACAAGATAACACCGTCCCACATTCCCTTGCAGCAAGCAACATTCAAAGCGACAGTCATTTCCATACAGTCATTCTAATTGACATCCCTGCATGTAAAGATATACGTGTACAAATGGGTAACTGTGATCACAATATAGATACAGAGTTACATCATATTAACTCCATTTTGTGGCTTTATTTTCCTTTTTCCGTGTTTAAATTGTCAGTAAAAGATTTACAGTAATATGTTCATGAATTCTCTCCATAAAAGCCTGCATGAAGCAGGGAAATGAAAGGAAATATTGCATTCAGAAGCATCGACATTAGTACTGTGTCAAGTCTGCAGAGCGCACATGAGGTCAACGCCGCTGCTTCTTTATTCAATAACACAGAATAAAATAATCACATGACTATTCAGCTTTCTAGACATATTGAATTATAATGATGAAACAAATCATTTTAGAGCATTTATGTGAGGCTAATACCTCCTCTTCCAATGAATCTGTATAATATCTGCTAATCCTTCTGGGTTCTTCAGCTCTGGTTCATCTGTGCAGAGCAGTTATGCAGTTATGCTCTTATCAATGCCATGTTAACATGCAATATTTCTCGTTGATCTCATTCGTTGTGATTTATCTTCTGTATTTGCTCATGGGAACTACAGAGTAACTGCAGGCATTCATGGTTGTTTGCACGCTCAGGACATGCAGAAGCTTAGGGAAATATCATGGTCTTGGCTGGATATTGGAAAAGTCATTACTGACTAGAAGCACAGTACACGCGTGTTTTTTTTAATTATCATACATATTACCAGCAGAGCAGTCCATCTCTTACCCTTAACAAGAATATTTTGTCTTCCTATAAGATTCCTACAGAATCAGCAGATTATTGTAATTATGACAGCATACATGTTATCACCACATGATAACCTAACTCTTCCACCAATGTCTTTCCTCACTAGTTGTTCTTTTCCTCTTTATACTGTAAATCTCATCCTGTTTTTTCCTCCCTTCACTCTTCCTGCATGGCGAGTCTCTGCTATCTCCTCCCTTCGTCAGCTTCTGTCCCTTAGCAAAGCTGTAACACTGTACTTCTCAAGTTATTTCTATGTTAATGAGTCTTCTTGTGAGATAACGCAGTAAGTAAAGGCCTCACACACACACACCTTTACACACACAGATGCACGAAAACAGCCAGACCAAAGAAGAGCAAGGGAGAAGGATAATAGGACATGTCACTGCTTTCTCTGTTGATCTTTATGCGTAATCCCTCACTTTATTCTCTGATTTTTTATTCTTTTATTTCCTCTGTGTGCCTTATAATCATTACAAAAACAATCAGCTCCACTGGGTACCTCCTGTTTGTCCCCTCACCACTCGCCCCAGCTTTAGGTCAGTTGCAATGAAGTGAAAACAACGTAATTGGATGGTCATCTGTCCAATGAAGATGGGAATTTAAGTTGGGGTTTCTTAGTGAGCTGCAGTTTGGTGTGCATAAGAATGACGTCACACAAAAGGCAAACCACTGAATAAAAATAACCAAAGATGAATTACAAAGAAGTTACAGGTTCCTGAGGTCGTGTCGCTCTTCCTTTGCGACTCATGCTTCCATCTCAGTTCACTGGATTTCCACATGGGCACACACCACTGTCACGTGAACACATGAACAGACATATGGTTGCTCAGGCAGCTGTGCATCTATATTGCGCGCGCGAACACGCGCTCTAGCGCGTAAGTGCAGAATGAAACGCAGACCGCCTCCTGTGGAGGCTGTTTTCTTTAGCTGGAGAAGGAATCGTTAAAAACGGTCTGTGGCTCTTTAAGTGGCGTCTGCGCTCCTCTCCCGGGCGCGATTCTCCATGCATCACTTGCTAGTCTCCCTCTTCCTCTTCAAACTACAGTAATCAGTGCGATGCAGGAGCTGCTGGCGCGCGCGCGGAGGACAGATGAGAAACAACGAGCCGACTGGTGCTGTTTTAAATGAAAGAACCAGGGACAGCTCCCCGTTCAGCACCAGGGACAGCTCCCCGTTCAGCACCAGGGACAGCTCCCCGTTCAGCACCAGGGACAGCTCCCCGTTCAGCATCAGGGACAGCTCCCCGTTCAGCACCAGGGACAGCGCCCCGTTCAGCACCAGGGACAGCTCCCGCAGCGGATTCCGAAAGGCTCGGAAGCCGCAAAAGTGCGTTTAGAGCGCAAACATAATCAGTTTAACTGTGTGAGAGTAACTTTTGGGTGGACAGCGGTGAAAAATCTCACTGACGGAGTTGTGATACATCTTTACTGGAGTTGTGATGCTCTTTGAACCAAGGCCCTTGGTTTTAATACGGGCCGTGTTGCGGCGGTGGGCGGCCCCCGCAGCGCTGATTCGCTCCTGAAGGCCGCTGTCACCCAAGAACCCAATCGGAGCTGAGCGCTGAGGCCCCGGGCGGAGTTTGGGAAGACGCGCGGTTAATTTTAGTTTGTGCTGGTTGGACAAAGAAGAGGAGGAGGAGTGCGTAGAGGATGAGAAGAGGGGAGGCAACTGCTGTAATTTTTCCCCTCTCTCTTTTTTTTTTTATTTGTACCGAGGGACACGTTTCTCGGGTGCAAACCCAGGCGGGTGTAATTGACATATAAGCTCCACAATCAGGGGTATATCTTCCATCTTTTGCGGTTCAACATCAATTTAAAAACACAGACTATTTTAGAGAGTAGCCTACTATTTTTAAGGCTACTTCTTGATATTGACATTCAATATATACTCGGAGCAGTTTGTTTTGCATCTGTAAAGAAAGAGGAAAAAACATGTCGGTGAGTCATCGACCGGAGTGGAAACCGCGCGACGGATCTCGGTCATCGCCGTCCCCATAGCTAAAGCATGGGCTTTATTCATGCTTCATTCATTCTGTGACTCTGGAAGGAAACAGCAAACGTCCATATACCTCCACAGGCAACCTCTTCGGGAAGGAAATTGAAGGAAGAGGAGACTTGCAGAAATCCCGAGGTGGGTTATAGGGGCAAGCCGCCTGAGCTGCGCCGCTTTGGTTCATGCTGCGGGGATTTATCAGCCAAACAAACGAGCCCTCTTTCATTTGCTTGTTGCTTTAAAGGTGGAGCCTTTTGCTGGGAAAGTTAGAAGGGAAAGAGAGGAAGCGGAGAAGAAGAAGAAGAAGAAGAAGGGGGACGGAGAGCTGTCCAGCTTTAATAACCGCGACGCATGAACAGCTGGAGGGGTGCAGAGGCGGAATGTGGCACCCTCCGCTCCGACTGAGTGTGGGCAGCGTCGAGTAGTTGGAGGGGGGGGGGGACAACCGGTGGTCGCTGATCCACTGTGTGTGTGTGCACGCGCTTGTGTATGAGGATGATGGTGGTGAAAACCGGTTTTTGATGCGTGAGAAAGTGACGTGCCAGCCTCCCACCTTCCCGCCCTTTGCTTCGAGCCTCCTGTCAACTCAGCGAACCAGGCAGTCAAGAACTCTATTTTTCCACCTTCCGATGCTCCCAATAACATCTTCCTCTGACAATAAATCCCAGTTTTTTCCCCCCTTTATTTTCTCTGACGTGCTTTTTCGCTCAACTCCTCACCCTGACTCTCCAAGTCTCGCGGGATACTAAGGAAATAAAAGGGTGAATCTACAAAGAGGAGGGGAGAAAAAGAAGGAAAGAAAAAGCAGATTAAGGCACACAGGAGCCGCCTATATGAAGATGCTGATGTGTGACCGCGGCGTCCAGATGCTCGTGACGACGGTGGGCGCGTTCGCCGCCTTCAGCCTCATGACCATCGCCGTCGGAACCGACTACTGGCTGTACTCGCGCGGGGTCTGTCGCGTGAAGAGCAGCGGCGACAATGACACGAGCCGCAAGAACGAGGAGGTGATGACGCACTCCGGCCTCTGGCGAACCTGCTGTCTGGAAGGTACGTGATCAGTCTGACTGACTGGCCGCCTGTCTCACTGTCAGAGCTGTCTCCTGTGTCTGCCCTGGGTGAGTGTGTGTGAGTGCATCCATGTCTTTCCCCTCACACACACACAAACACACACACACTGCCTCTCCTGCTGTCTGCCCCTATCTCGTATCAGAGGAATATTACTCTGCCTAGAGTGTTTTTCTTTTGTCTATGAGTGTAACAGCCCCCCATAACTCAGCTCTCTTTTTCATACCTGAACTGAGCTCATAGTTGCGGGGGATCAAATAGTGCAAAGAAAAGAGAAAGAGAAGCAAACACAACAGTCTTGTTAGAATCCTGCAGAGAGTCAGAGAACACAAATAAGGACAGGGTCACGTTCAGTTGCAAGCGGGCTTTGCTGTACAAGTTCCAACAACGACCTGTCGATAATGCAAACACAAACAGCTGGAGGCCACTGCTTTCACAATGTCCTCTGATAGTAAATGTAAATGTGATTTAGGTGGTAGGGTTAGAACTTCCTGCACTCCTGAGCCTCCACATCCATGTAGCGCTGCAGAAAACAAAGTTCCACCTTTTCACAAGCAATGTATCCCCAAAAGGGGTATTCTGTCATGAAAGATGGGTGCTGGATTAGCTGTTGTTTGGAGCCGCCTCGCCGAGGACATCCGTCAAAGTTGAGTAGAGCCACTTTAATCCCCGTTTAAATCCTGAGATCTAAAGTTCAGTAGGTTACAACTCAGGATGATACCTTATTCAGTGCTGAATCAGCTCGGTCAAGCCCTGACATCCACTGAATTTTTACAAAAGTGAAAAGTAGGACTAGATTTGTTTTAAAATACTTTTCCCATACTTCCCAGGTTGGGTGTTGCTACAATAAAACATTTTATATTTTTGGGAAATTATTACATGTAATAACATCCCCACCATGATTTTTAATGACATGTTTCTCCCACACCCTGCTTCTAATCCTAACAAGGTAGCAATATTTTACCAATAATTCAGCTTTCCTGATATTAGAGAGAATGGCCAACTCATTACTCTGCATCTTCATCTCTGCAGTGACCTCTAACCATTTACCACCACACTTATATAGTGTATAGGGTATAGTGCTAAATACTAGCACAACTCTTTCAAAGATCACTAATATCATGAGGACCTGTTCCCCACAAGCTACAGAAACTAATATTTCATCCAGTAACAATACCAGTCCTCCCATCTAGATCCCTTTAGGGAACAAACATGTAGTTTAAAATGTCCCATCACAAGATTGAGGATCACTTATGTGTAGTTTGAATACATTTCTGCAGTCTGATGCTAATTTCTGTTAAGGTAAAAGAAAAAATTGTCCCCGTTTGGGGACAATTCCTCAGTTGCTTCAATGATACTTGCTCCCCACAGCAGTATGTGAGAATGTATTAGTTTCAGTGTGTGTGTGTTGTGCCAGGCATACCCATCTCATTGTGGGGGGCAGAGAAGGCTATTACAGGACCAGATGGTCTAGGTATGAGATTTTATGTGGAAAGCATGCGCTCATGCACACTTACAAACACACACACACATTTGTAATCGAATGATTTAATTCAAATATAAAATATGCACTTGCGAGCACTCAAAGTGGAAGATGCAAAAACATGCACCTGTAAATTCTGTCACATCCTTTGTCTTCCCAAACTTTACTCCTTCCTAATTTCCTTCTTGTTCTGGTTTTATTTAACACCTTACACACCAGGGGGATTTTGGACCTGTAGCTTGTACTCTCCCCACAACTAAAAAAGGCAGAATGAGAGAAATGCAGTGTCCTTACTGCACAGAGCAGTCATACTGTGCAGCATACACATGCATTTTTACTAAATAATAGATCATAAACAGGTAACGTAAGGACAAAAAAAAAGCGTCATGGTTTGTGTTACTTCTTCAGAGCAAAATCCTTCATGCTCAAACGAGCTGAAAATAAGCTGTAATTGGACTAACACCTATGCATATGTTTTATCTTCACAGCTAATCTGCAGAAAGAAAAATGTGCATAATTTGAGTTTCTCTGTTGTTTTGCAAACAAATCAAAGTAGCATGTAAATGAAATAATCTCGGTACATGATGTGGGTCGACCAGTTTAAAGCTCATAGCATCAAAAGCTCACAGAGATAAAGTTACAATCGCACAAAAGAAGCACTGACAGAAACGTTTAATGCACCGTGCATTGTGTCGCACAAAAAGTAAGAAAACTTTAATATAATAAAGCTTAATGAACACAAATGATGAGTTTTATACTGCTGGAAACTGTTTTATTGTTACCTGTTTGTCCACATGTAAAAAGAAAATGCATGTGTGGGATGAGCAGCAGACTTAAGTATGACGCTTGTACCCATAAAAAACTTCCCAACTTTTCTCTGTCAATGTCAAACAACTTATTCTGTTCTGAGCTTCAGATATCTCTCAGGTGTGACCACGTACTCTGCTTCGATGGATTGTAGGGCTACATGTGGGGAACACACAGATGATGCTATGCTGCTTGTTTCACTGATTGACCACCAAAATCTGTTAGCCTATCAGGCATCTAATCTAATAAGCAACACCAGCTTGTATATGGGTTCAACCTAATGATAAACTCTGCTGGACGTCACATAAATGCATTTTCCTTCCAAATGAAAATAAACAGGCTTTCCACAAATATCAGATGCATTGCCCAGAAGCATTGTTACGACAAAGAAATAATCCACCATGCACACATTTCCTTACTTTTTGTGTTGAGTTTATTTTTACTTTAGCACAGCGCTAATACGCATGCAGCATGCAGATAACAGAAGCGCTTATAAATGCAGTTAGCCTGTATTACTGTGTACAAATGCATTCCAAGTGAATGTTTGTCTCTGTGAGTAGACTGTGCTGTTGTGATAAATGAGCACAGGGAAGGAAATAAGAGGAAATAGAAGGGGTGAAGGGTCAACGCATGAATGAAGACAAACCAGAATGTTCATGAATGAAGCAGGGAGGAAACAGGTTGAGCGATGCGGTGGGTGAAAAAGTGATGGATGAGCTCGGTGTGCCCTCTGTTCCAAGCGAATCTTCAGGGAGTGCTTGACCACATTTGTAATCTAAATGATCACCTGGTAAAGAGAAAGAAATCACAGGAATGGGTCAAATAAAAGATCACTCTGGTGTCTTCAATGGCAGAAGATGGAGGTTGAGGAATGAAGGAGAGAGTGAAAAGGGGGGTTATAGCATGGTATGATAGGCATTAATTAAAGATGTGGTGTTGGGCCGTGTTTGGAATAAAGACAGCCACCTGAAAGAATGGGACAGGAGGAAAGACATTGGATGTATGAGGAATTTTTGTGAGAGATAAATACTAATCTTCTTAAGTTTCATGGCGTGCACCAGGGTTAGTCCTGCAAACATTTATCTGTTCCTGCAGGAGGTGTGAAGAGGGGCAGGAAAGCGGAAGCTGCAGCCAGTAAAGTCAGAGTAAAGCAGCATGTGGGGTGAGATGAGTCTCATTTTACTGGAAACATAACATAAGCAGTGGAACATGGTGTAAGGAATCCCTAAAGAATGCAGAAAAAATAGCAACGGTTGCAGAATACTGTTCACACACGCATTAGCTGAAACTGATCATTGGAAAAGCATGTAAAGTAATTACTTCAGGCTGCTGTCAAACATTTTTCCAACATTGTAATCCCTATAGAATAACATTTCAGCCCAGGAACCTCTACACCAGGGATGTAAATTTCCATTTTAATTCAGGGGCCACATTCAGCCCAGTTTGATCTGCTTATATATTATTGTAGCATCCTTTTGGAAAGCATCAGAATTATATGTTACACCATCACACATTTATGTAATTTGAGCTATTTAATGATATAATTTACATTATATATATATATATATATATATATATATATATATGTATATATAAAAATTGAGAAATATTATAAAAAAATCTAATTTGATTAAAAACACATTTTTTAAACCTTGGTTACATGAAAATACATGAATTAAAAAGCAAACAAATATGATAAAATAATATATCTTACATCCCTCATAAGCTATACAAGTGTTTTTTGCACCTTGTACTTTTGCATTATTTTGTCTCAGTGGTGACCAGAAAAGTTCTCTCATTTTCCAGGACCAGGATCAGTTTTTTTAATTGCTTAAATTAAAAACAATGTCTGTCACAAAATTTGTATATTTAATTACTATTGTCATTCTCACTGTAAATTTCAGAAACACTGCTTTAATGATTGTGATGAGAGCTCATAAGAAAGCATTATAGCAGTTTAGTCATGTTAAAAAAAACTATCAAGAGAGGAGGAGATCTAGGAGGAGTTAAAAAGGTTTGACAATGCTTTTGGAGGACTAATATTGGAGAACGGCAAGAAGGAGTGATAAAGATAATGTAAACCTGTGAATGAAGGAGGATAAAGCTGAGGCTGAACAATACAGCCTGCTATAACATTGTTGTCTATGTTAATGCACAACTGCTGTGAGACCTGAAATGGCATTATTCTGACACATCCCTAAAAAACAGAAAAAGTCCATGTTATTCTCATTTATAAGTTCACCATTTTATTATGTCAGCAGAACAGATTTAACAAACTATTTGTCTCATATAGTGCATCGTTGTAACATCTCGTTTCTGTCACGATCAAAGGCTCGGAGGACAGGTGTGGACCCAATTGCAGGCAGGAAGGCACAGGAGGCGGCAGAAATCCAGATGAAAGATGATTTATTCCAAGATTAACAAAAAAAAACTAGGACTAACAACTACTAAAGCTAACTAAAGACCATTACCACTAATGAACCCACAACCACAAGTGAAAACCCAAGGACTTAAATACTAACTGAACTAAACAAGACTCAGGTGCACATAATCAAAAAACACAGGTGAAATCAGTGAACAGAAAACAAGGCTAAACAGGAACATGAAACCAAAAAAACACCACACCAAGTGACCAAATCATGACATTTACCTTGTCTAAAACACAACAACACTGCTCTAACTGGTTAGGTAATAGGTCAAACACTGCCGCACTACCAACCACAATGTTACATGGTGATGTAATAAATGTCTACTGCAGGCAAAAGTAACTAACTTTAATGTGGGCTTGGGAATTTCACTGTAGGTAAATACTATACCACACAATGGAAGGGGAAGATTTCTGACTCACTAAATGTACTTCAGTGTAGTCATAAACCATTCTTTAGTGTTAGCATATAACAAGGAGTTTATAACCTATACAAAATTACAGTGTGTAAAGTGATTATCTGTCCTTGACAGAATAATTAAATTGGGACTGTACATAATGTCCAACTGCCATAAAACAGCAAAGAAGAAGACATAAGTCCCTAAGCAGCAGCCACTTTATGCTGATGTTGCAGTTATGGATGATCTCACCAAGAATACCAAGCAACGAATGATAAGAGATGTTTTGAAAGCAGACATGTTGGATTTCTGAAACATCTTGAGCAGCACAAACTCTATGCCCCTGCTGTTAGATTTGTATAGCATTGGTTTATTATACAAGGAAGGAGATCAGTCATTTTCACTCTGCAGATGAAGAAGCTCTGCCAGTCTGACTAATCAGTCACAAATTCATTTCTCAAAGCGGAGGATCAGTGAGTTAGAACTCGAGGTTAGTAAGACTCTGGTATAATCTGTAGGAACAACTGTACCTGCGCTGAACAACTAAACACAAGCTCAGTCAAAGTACAGCAGTGTTTAGTAGTCGTGATTCTGTCATGCATGCTTTAAAAGGTCCACTATTTCATCACACTGGGATAAAAGGAATAAATGACAAGCTGATAAATCATTTGAAGTAGGTAAGTCGGAGCGAGGGAACATGTCAGACATGTAGGACAGTAAGTCATTGTTAGGAAAACAGTTGTGCTCAAAGATATGTCTCACACAGTGAGGCTAAAAAGATGCTTTTTATATTGAGAGGTTGCAGGAAGATGTGTCCGTTAGGCGCTGAAAACAAACTTTAAAGAAAAAACTTTCCAGTATGAAGCTTTTCAAATTAACCAGCCGTGCCATATATGTGTGGCTGCAGTGTAAGCTGGTTCATCGCCACCTGTGTAGCCCGCATCACAATGTTAACTGCTGTGTTTACATAGCAATGTGCCAAATGCAACCAAGATTGTGCTGGCACTAAGATTTTTTCCATGTTTGTTCACTAATGTATGATTAGTCACCGACCAAACGCAAGAACAAAAGTGTCCCAACACATTATCGCGTTGTGGCTTTAGTCTACAGGACAGATTCTGCTTTTACCATGTTGCATCATCTTTTGAATTTACCAGCGGTGCAAATCTGAGCCTTCTGATTGGCCAGCGTGGCCACAGTTTGGTGCCAAGGGGATTAACGGATGAGTTGTAATCAAATTGGATCATGAGGTCAGTACACATTTACACCTCTGCGATGCACTGAAGGAATGGAGAGAAGAAAAAAAAAAGGCACGTTGTGTTTTTAAGTGTGGCATATAACAGTATCTTGCAATACACGTGTAATTTTCCTGTTTCCTTTATACCCCTGGTAGTCCGGACAGCTGCCTAAGCATGTATGCGGCTGATAGAGAATAAGAAGAGATGAAGGGGGAGAGCAGAAGAAGATGAGCAGATCTTTTGTGAATGTGAGGGGAGAAACAAGGTGAAGTGAAAGAGGGCTGATGAGATGGGAAGAAGTGAAACATGGGAAAAGAGACGTTTTGGAGGAAGTGATAAAGTGAGAGGACATGGTGTCAGAAGAAGAACTGACTGAGGAAAAGGGGGGTAAGAAAGGAGAATGAAAAGAGGTGTGCAACCGAGCAGAACCTACCCTGTTCTCTTTCATCCGCCATCACCGTGGAAACTAGCCTCTTCCACCCCCCACCCCCGCTCTCTTTCTCGCTCTCCTTCCTTCGCCTGCAAAGAGGTAATCAGAGAGAGTGAGAGAGGTAGAGACAGAGAAAAAAGACTGAGCTGTCAGAGGCTCTCTGAGGAAACAAGCAGTCCAATTTGCTCTGCCTTTCACTTTCTTTCCTGTCGCTCGCTCACTCCCTGCTCTCATCTAGTTGGTAAAACCATTTCAATTTCGAGTGCATGTGTTCACTCACAAGCAGCTTTTGGACTACATGCCAACTAATTACAGACTGCTTGCACTGGACCCAGATTGTCCTCCCATTAAAAAGCACAAAAACACTGGCCTTAAACTAAAATATCTGTAAAGGCTATTGTTTACACAATGCAATATCTGCATCTGCGCAACATGCATGACTCCTAGAGGCGCGCAATGAAGTACAAAGATCTAAGTATAACCATTAGGTTGACAAAGAAGATGTTTTTACATCACTGCAGGGATGATAACGGAAAAGTTAAATATAGAATCTGAAACCGAGAGGAAATCAAAAAGTGCCTCAAAGTGCTTTTAGACACCTCTCAGGAAAGACTGGATTGACTTTCGAGACTGATTTGTTGCCCAGTAAAAGTTGGGGCAAATTTCAGAGCATTTTAGCATCCACCTTGCATCTTACCTGTACAGTGAGCTCTCTCCAGCCAGGAGAAGTCAGTATGATGTTGACTCTCTCAGTCTTGCTTTCTTTTTCTTTGGTTCCTCCAATTATGCTTCACTATGTTTCCATAATGAACGAGCCCCACTGCCGGTTCAGTAAGCCATTTTGTTGATACCCAGTTGCTAGCTTTTGATGCTGCACCATAAATCAAAACTCATGATGTGGTTTTCCATTTAAAAAGTTGTGCAGTTAATCAGTCTTTGAATGCTGCAGGGCAACAATGGCATCATCAACCTAAGCAGCATAAGTCCCCGTATTATGTGTCTGTCACTGGACATTGTAAGATAAACGTCTTATAATACTGGTGAGATATTCACATATACTTTTCCTCTAACTCCCCACATTTCATCCATCTTAAATACCTTGTTCTGATGCCAGTTGAATGTCGATCTGTGTGTAATGTCTCACGCTTAACTGAAGCTTTTTCGGTAGGTTTTTATGAGGGAAATTAGCCTCAGTGTTTTCTGCTCATACATGCCCTGTTTGTGTGTAGCAGGAGAAATAGATCAAGGACAAACATCTGGCACCTCTTGGCTAGGTTGTCACAGTCATGGGGGTATCTGGGCTCACAGTGTTGTTAGTGTTTGTCTCCTTTTTAACCTTGTTTTTAGGCACATTTTTTGTAACAAGTTATTTTCAGTATTTACGCCTACCAATGCATTACTGTCCCATAAAAGACCTGGACAGATACATACATACACACGCACACACACATATATATAATGTGTACATTATGAGTACACAGGTGTTTGAGAAATAAGAATGAGTACCGGTACTCTGTAGGGGCAGTGTACCTGTTATTTGTGATGTTCATTTGGTTTTATACATACTATAAGTGACAAAAGCAACCCACCAAACCAGAGGATATGATTTAGATGAAACACACAGAGACATAATTATGCTCACAGTGGACTCTGGTCTCCATTTGCTGTGTCCCATAATACCTTGCTGTAGCTGTAGTTGCAGCTGCCCTCAGGCAGCTTTGACCTTTATGAGGCAAATGTCTCCTGATAGATGTCTCCACTGTGTGTGCCTGAGTTTGTGGTAATCTGTGTCTTTGTATGTTTCTTCTTTATTTGCCCTGTGTGTGCTTAGATGTTTCTATTAGTTGGTTGTTAATTTAAAAATGAATATACCTGCAGCAAATTTGATCTCAGTTCACTTC
>JBAMHV010000022.1:6375422-6388406 GCA_037177535.1 Pseudomugil gertrudae
ATCACGACCATCACCATGATCACTACCATCACCATGATCACTACCATCACCATGATCACTACCATCACCATGATCACGACCATCACCATGATCACTACCATCACCATGATTACGACCATGATCATGATCACGACCATCACCATGATCACTACCATCACCATGATCACGACCATGCTCATGATCACTACCATCACCATGATCACGACCATGCTCATGATCACTACCAGCACTTACACATTGAGGTGCAACATACCAGTTTTCATAATTATGTGTTAAGGTTTGTTTTTTATTATTAATTTGAACAATAGTCTTTGTTTTTTACAAGATAACCGAGAGACATAATTTTGTATGGAAGGACGGAAACATGTTTTAATGAGAGTGATCATGTTCGAGTAAATGTATGAGCATTTGAGTGTGCCTGAGCTTGCCTTTAATTGTGTTTATTCTGCTTGTGGTTTAAATTATATACCACTGAGACACAAGTGCAATCAAAAAGACAAAAGCAATCATCTATCTATGTGTCCCCTCCTGCCCAATCACTATGCTCATGAATTTGTTCGGGTGGGAGTGTCATTATATATGTATATGTCTGTGTGTGTGTGTGTGTGTGTGTGTGTGTGGGTATCATGTGTATTTCATCACATGAGGCTGTTTGGAGCTCAATAGATCAAAATGGTTCAATACAAATCTTTTAATTTTAAAGGCAGGAGGTATAATGAATGTCCCTACCACCAGACACCAGGCAACTCTGATTGATGATGTTTTGCACCTTGATGCATCAAACAGCACCAGCTATAGTTAGTTTCTGAGGCTCTGCTATTACTGTATCACCCAGGAAAACTATCAAGATTGGCACATTGATTCAATTACTGTATTTCCATCATACAAAAAAGAAGAAGAAAAAGCAAGAAAGGGGCCAAATAAAAAAAGGCTTTAAAGTAAGCAGACATGTCAACTGTTTCCAATTAGTTAGATAATGATAAAAGGATTGCAGCTAGTTAGGTTAGGTAACTTGCTCAAGGGCACTTCTGGTCTGGAGAAGGTGGGGACCACAGACCTCTTGACTGGAAGAAAAGTTCTGTCTGTCCTGAGCTGCAGCCTTGCTTAACCACCTCCTATCCATGGATTGTTCCAGTAGAGGGAAAGAAAACTGGTTTACATGAAGAGATGTTTCATATTATTGGCATACTGATAATGTTGACGTACCGGGGGAAAAATGATCTGATCCGTAATATTGAAAAATATATCAGTTTTTACTTTTTTTTTTTTACTTTTACACAAAATGTACATGTTACATATCAAACTCTACAGCTACCTCTCCTTTTAGTCAAAATGACAAAATATGACTCGTCCACATGTTTTGAATTTTGAATAATTATCAAATAATTGTGTCTGCCGAAGTCAAATTTGCTGCAAAGCAGAGGATTATATCTCAATCACCTAAAATTATTGTATTTTTCTGGGTGAGGGGTCAAAAGTATTGGTATCAGTTGATATCGGTAAGAATTGGACAAAATCGGTATATTTAATGTTTGTAGAAAAGCCAAAATCAAACATCTTAATTTACAAGGATTACGTATGTTTAAAATAAATAACAAAGAACATTAAGAACAAACTCATCACTTTGCAATCCATGGAATTTCAAACAAGACCAAGATAAGAAAGAAGTTTTCTCAAAGTTTAAAAGTTCAAAATTAATCCTGCACACTCTAAATTTAGTGTTTTTCTGAGCTGTCAACTAATATTTTAACAAGTTACAGTGTAACTTTTGGCCACTAGGGGCGCTAAACCTGCAACTTCAGGCTACACTACACTGTTGCAAAGTTATAAACAGTCTCCATCCGTGGAGTATGGAATCATAATAACTATGAAGCCAAACCTGGCCAGTTGATAACCGTTCTGTTACTTCTTTGATATGAATTACATTAAATGCTTTGTGCAAGCCATGTTAGTTTTCGTCTGTAGTTGATTATCTTCAACCAGCCACATTTAACTTCTACTAAACAGCAAAATACTGAGACAGACGTTTTCTGCAGCATTCTAAGCTATCTGCTTTCTTCATACAATCAGTAGTGCTAAATCACTCTTCTCTAACATGTAACATGCATCCGCACAAACACAAACACAGCACAACAATCATCTAGCACAGTTGTAGAGGGCTCATGATTTGCCAGCCACGGGACCTGGGCACCCGGCAGTCATTGATTTGATCATGAACTCCTCTGTATATCAAAATGTTCCAGAGCCAGATGTGACATCATCTGTCTGGCAGCTAAAGCTTGGCTGAAACTGGGTCATCAAAAGAGGACGTCAGAAAACCACTGATCAATTCGCGGGATGGCAACAAATCAAGGTGTTGTAATGACCCGGTCAATGTCCAGACCTCAAGCTGATTGGTGACAAATTAAGAGAGCTGGAGAGTAAAAGAATCATTGTGAAGAAGAGAGGGCCACAATTTATTTATAACAATGTGAAAGTAATATCCAGAAAAGATTATTTTTGCTCCTAAATGTGAGAATAATGCTAAGCACAAAAGCTTTTAATTTATATTAGAAACTATTTCCTTCTAAATTAAGACTGAATAAAAATGACTGTAGAAGTCTCGTATTAGTCAGAGTCTAGTCTCTATCTGCTGACTGCTGGAGCTGGAGCTTGGATCAGTCAATTTATGAATGATTTTCTGAGTGTGGGTACTGGTAGGAGCCCCTTCAAGTGCAAAGAAGCTATTAGGTTGAGTCAGTCATTTGTTCTCTGCCTGCCTCTATCCTCTCATTTCTCTCTAATTCTCTTCTGCCCTTTTACCACCAAACCTCTTTCAACCAGCACTTCCTCTCTCTTCATCCTTCTTCTTCTCTTGCTCTCTCCTCTCCGCCTTCGTCCTACTTCAGTCCTGTTGTCTTTCATAACCCCTGTGGTGTCGACCATGTGTGAATGCTTCTGAATGATGGGTGGGAGGCTGCACATCGGGTGGTCACACATGTGCGTAACACACCAGCGATTCCATAAGCACACACACAAGCGACACAAGTGGATGTGTTGAAGAAGATGAGGATGAGTCACTCTCTGCATGAGATATGATATGCTCATCGGGGACCACATCCTAGTCAGTACAACACAAATACACTCATAAACACACTCACAAAGAAACCCTAGCTACAACAGGCTTTTTGCATGCATGATTGCATCATGCATGATTGATGGTGCTCATGTTTGTACATTGTTTCATGGTTAAGCGTGTGTTTTTGTTCGTGTGTTTGCGTACTGGGCCTGACGAGGCTTTTCATTAGTGTTTCCCGTACATAGCCTGAAGGCTACAACTCTGTCTCACATCATCCGTCATGCTGATCTGTCTCTGCGCTAGTTTTAAAAATATCTTTTTTGTCTGCTTACAGGATCTCCTAAAATTGTACATCAATATCTTAAAGATCACTGATATGTCCAAAGACACATGTATTTATTAGGGTTATTATTACTGACACAATGCTTTTGAATAAACACTGGGTGTTATATTATATTACTATATGCTGTATTATATGGGTATTATTTGGGGCTACCATTACTCTTGGAAAGGCTGTAGCATTGTAGCAGAAGATGCAGACTTGCTTTCTAAGGTAGACTTCTACTGGCTTTAGGATCCTCTCCTGACATAGAGCTGTGACAAGTTGAATTTGAGCTTGTGATGAGCATTGAATTAGAAACTTTTAGTATAGCCTAATCACATTATAATCATCATAGTCCCCTTTAAAACATGAAATATTCTTCAAGTTTATTTAACCTGAAAAAGGGTTGGTGACATAAACACAAACACCCACCTACTCCAGCCATGTTTACTTCTGCCTTCAATGTGTTACTTAATGTTAAAAAAACATTAATGCATTTAGCTTCTATTTCTTTCAAGAAGGTTGAAATAGTTTTCTTAACACTCAACTGTTGTTTTCGTGCATGTTGTTTTGTCGCTATTGTAGAACACAACCTGATCGGGTGGTGAAGAAATAACATATTTTGCACATTTCTGCCTTTTGCATGTGCTTTCAAAGAAATAAAATTTGACTGTACACATGAGATGTTCCTCTTATGGCTTGTGTTTCTCCTTTACAGGAATATATAGAGGTGTATGTAAGAAGATTGATCATTTCCCAGAGGATGCAGACTATGAAGCAGATGCTGCTGAATACCTCCTCCGTAAGTCACACGCCTGTTTTCTGTTTAATGGCCTGAAAGAAGGAGGGAGGGAGGAAGGAAGTGGGGCTATCCTATGATAAGCTAAACAATTTGGGTCTGTATATTATGCTAGTTTGTGTATTTCTATTTTTAAAGGGACTCGTGCATATGAACCAAAGGTTAGAATTTTTGGCCTCTTCAGTTGTGGGTCCATAGCAGAATATCAAAGAGTGATAAACCAGCTTGCTATAGAAGATTAACCCCCACATTGCCCCCAGTAACTCACTGTGTTTGTCCATGGAACAGAAATGGTTGTGCACTTCTGCATCTACGGCACCTTATTTGTGTTTCATACAGGGTGATATAACCATCATAAAGTGGGCTAAAACACATTGGAGGAAATCTTTTCCCATCATCATCCCCGCCACCTCCACACATACACACACACACACACACACACACACATACACGTTTCTAGTTGCCATTTGTGTAGCTGCATTCTTCTATTTGCAAGGCATTGCATGGTTCATTCAAAAAAGCAGAGTAAAAAACATGTCCACACAACTCAAGTCAAAGGATTTTCTTTGGATCATGATAAAGTTCAATACAGGCCTCATTAGAAAACATCAAATAAGGAGCACTTTTTTAAAGATAACATTTTCTGGTCCCTCTATGGGGCCCTTTAAGATGAAATGCTAGATGCACTGCAGTCATTCTGGACACACACAGGGGTCAGACACCCTTCTGAGATCATTTATGTTTGCTATCTCTTAAAAAGTCATCCATGTGCACATTAAAGGCATAATGGGCCAGAAATAAAAGCATGCAGTAAATGCTGGAGTGAGTGAGGGGGGAAAAGTTTTTCTGTTTTTTTTTTTTTGCCATTTGTAAACAGAGTAAAGATGGATGTGCAGAGAGAATACCGCAACAAAAGAAAGAGAAAATGGATTCAGCCTGTCCCTCTTTTTTATTGCTCCACTGAGCACAGAGCAACATCCCCTAAGGCAGCCAGTTAGACTGCAGGATTCAGTGCTGATTAGCCAATAAGGAGCAAGGACCTAGTGACCAGCATTTCATACAGCCCAGGGGTGTGGGCCACACGCTCAGTGACTCCAGATGCCTGTCATGGTGGAAATATTCCTCAACAAACATGAGATTTACATTCAAAGTGCTTATGCAAATCAGCATAGGCTGCTTCACTGACATTATATTTGAGGCTGCACCTGTGATGCAAGAACAGATCCACTTTTCAGCATGTCTAAAAATACCACACAGCCAATTTCTGCATGACAAACTGCAAATATCCTCCAATGTGTTATCGCATCATGCACACCGATATTTCACCCCAACTGTAGCCTTGCTTCCATATTCATCATTTCTTTCTGGACCATTATTTTGGCATGCATATGTCAGTGTGACTCTCCATCTGTCTTGTTTTTTTGGCCATCTTTACCCTCTCCATCCATCTCCTTCCTACTCGCTCTCTCTGTTTCATAGCAGGGCCTCTGAACGCTGCTACATGCTCTGAATTCAGGCTCAGTCAGGCGTGTAGCAACACACTGGTTCATGGGTGTCTCGAGTGGATGTGTAAAGTGGTGCAGCTTTGGTTGTTTTAGCGCTGCTCTGAAATGCGGTGTTCAAAGTGCACTTTTCATTCTCAGTGATCTAGTTTTTGTGGTTGAATTGACGTTTAAGCACGTTTTTTAACTTATCCTGGCTTTTGTTTGATCCACTGACAAAATTCCTCACCCAAATGTAAGCTCAACATGGTAACTGTTTCTTCCTCCTCTGTGTGTGTACAGGTGCTGTGCGCGCCTCCAGCATTTTCCCCATCATGAGTGTGGGTCTGCTGTTCCTGGGGGGGCTCTGTGTGGCTGCCAGTGAGTTTTACCGTAGCAGACACAATGTCATCCTCAGTGCAGGAATCTTCTTCGTATCCGCAGGTTAGTCATCCCCGTATGCACAAACATCTGTTTGTGTCTGTCTTTAGACTGGAGGCATTGTGATTCTCCGCCATCTTTAGGTGCACAAGGGCTTTTTTTTTTTTCACTTCAAAGGTCACATTTTTTTGCCAGGTCCACTCTGCTGTGCAGCAGTCACAAGATTTTCTAGGATTTTCCTGGATGTGTTTGTTTTGCTGCTTAGCACAGCACTAACTAACCTGGGAAGAGCTTAGAAGGTGATAACATGCCTTATCTCTAGCGATCAAAACAAACTTTATTGTCCCACTATGGGAAATTTTTGTTTTGGGCTTTCTTTCCAGCTGCAGCTAAAAAATCCACACATGCTTCTGCAAGGAACCACTGCATATGAGAGCATGGTATGGGGTCGGTGCATCAGTGGTGCTCACATACAAACCAAATAGGAGAGTGTGCAGAGACAAAGTTTGGAAAGAGGACGCAGGAAAATAGCATGATTCCTCGTTTGATATATTGTGAGATTGATTGACACCTAATCTATCGTATGGCTGTTTACACTAGGTTTTAATACACACGCATCCACACAAACCTACCCTCATGCCTATTGCACAGTTAGAAAGGCTGTAGCTGCTGCTCAGTGTGACGTGCAGGGTCCCTTTGGGTCTTGTAGTGAATAATTACCAATTTGGCCTCATAAACTTTGCACAAGTCAGGAGATGATTCTGGGTAATTGCAGATGACTAATTGTCCCTATTCTGATTTCCACCATGCTGCACAAAGACTTTATACTGGATTGATCATATGGATTAAGCTGCATAAAATGAATCTTCTTTACAACTCTGTGGAGGTGCTGCAGGGGTTTCCAGTGCTTGGAGAAAATATGTGACTTTAACTTTGAAGGTAAAGTTACTGCTCTTCCTTCACAACACGATTAGATGCTCTTACTTTATTGCCATTTATGTCTCCTCTGCAGAATGATATGTTCAGTGAGAGTCTGGTGGCTGGACCAGCAGACTGGAGATGTGCAGTGAGACAGGCTTATGTTAACTCCTCGATATCTCACACACAAAACACACTGATTCTGCAAATGTAAAATGATGAAATGTACATAAAAATACTCACAGGAAAAACAGGGTTCCGTTACATTTTTGCAATAAACCTCTAAAAAACTTCCTCGTGAGAGCGCAAAAAGAGTTGTTTTTTTAATGTTTGTGGTTTTATCACTGGATTTCTGTTGTGATATTTAGGTTTTGTTGTATTTCCAGGGGAAATGAAACGCAGCCCTGTGTTCATGTGTCCAACTGTAACTTCTTGTAGCAAGGACAGCACAGATGCTACAAATGAACAGAGTTATTGATGCTCCCTATAGGACGAAGTCATGTAAACAGCTTAATCTGCCCAATTCTGTGATCTATGACAAATTATTGATGTCCCTGTTTTAGTTGAGCAGTGTGTTTGATGGTCTATAGTTTTGTGTTAACCTGCTCTGATGTTTGTGTCATTGTAAGCTCCTGCCCACAATGCATTGTGGTCTATATTGACCATCGATAATCACTACTTTATAGATGCATTGTGGGTAATTTTGAGTGCACATCTTCTTTTCTCTCTGGACATATGGACACCCCTAGAAAATGGTGTGATCAGTATATAGGGCACTATGTATGTAGGCCATAGTGTGGACATTTAGACACAGCCATTAAAATAAAGTAGAAAAGGCTTAATGTATTTCCATCAGGCACATTTCAGAGAGCAGCAGGTTAGTTACAAATAAAAATATCATTCATTGCTTAGTGGTGGCAATTATCATCACCAAAGCAGGGATTAAAACTTTATCACACAGCTTAAGGATAACTCCCAGCAAAGTCCTTAAAACCCTGATAGCTTTGAAAATGTCTTATTTTACTGTATATTGTACATAAAAACTGTTTTCTATACTTTGTTAGGCTTTTTATAAATACTTAATCTTTATTATCTTACAATTATCCACCCATTCATTTCCATACAGCTTCATCTAATTGAGGGTGGCAGGTAGCTGGAACCTATCCCAGCACCCATCAGGTGACAGGCAAGAAAATAATTAAAACTGTATATAATAAAGTTTCATGTATTACCTAAATAACCACAAACAACCCTTTTTATTGGGTAAAATAACAAACAACAAAAACAGAAATGCATCACCTTACTCGTCCCACTGTTAGTGTCAGTCTCAGATTTGATTCTTCCATCTTGCTTATGTCTCACTTTAAAGTCCAGGTTTGTTTTTATGTCAATAAACCATTTAAACTGATGATATGATGGTGTCCTTTTGATAATACTAAAATATTCATCCATAATATTGTGCTCTGTATAATTTATAAATTGCTTAATACTGTAAAATCTGTGCCATCGGTGTATGCGTACCAGTTTGAGAGTGGTGTGTTTAATTCATTAATAGCTCCTTGTGAATTGCCTTACATTAGTTATAGTTGTTATGTAAAGTTTTTGTCTTAAAAACCTTCCACCAGGTTCCTAAATGTGTCTGTATAGCGAAATTGTTTGTATTTTACCTCTTACATATGGGGATCATCTACATTTCCTGTGTCTCCAAATCAGTTTAGTTCAAGTTAGTCACTAGTTCCATAACTTCACACAGGAAATGTTATCTCATCTTTACACGTGGTGTTTTGTCACTTCACCCTACAGACGTGCACAGTGATGAACCAGGACACATTACACTTTGGTATGAGCGTGCAAAATGGCCTGGAAAGCCCAAGCAATGAGATATGATTGGTTGTTAAAATGTGTAGGTCTGCTGCACGCTTCAATCATCCACCTCTAATAACACACTTCTTTTTCTGCTTCTCTCTGTCCTCCAGGCCTCAGTAACATCATTGGGATCATTGTTTATATCTCAGCAAATTCTGGTGACCCAGGTCAAAGCGACAGCAAAAAGTCCTACTCCTATGGCTGGTCATTCTACTTCGGGGCTCTTTCCTTCATCATGGCGGAAATGGTGGGCGTTCTGGCTGTGCACATGTTCATCGAGAAGCACCGCAAGCTGCGGGCCAGGTCCCGTACCGAGCTGATAAAAAAGTCTGCCTTCAGCCGCATCCCTTCCTATCGCTACCGCTTCCGGCGCCGTTCCAGCGTACGCTCTTCTGAGGCCCCCAGCCGCGACGCTTCACCCCTGGGGAAAGGGGGCTACACGGGCCCGGCCGCCTCCGAGATGCCCATGTACACGTTGAACCCACGAGAGGCGGGAAACGCTGGCTCCAAACCAGGTGGTATGGGTGGGCTGCTCAATTCGGAGAGGGAGTTTCTCCAGAGCAGCACACTCACTAAAGACTACAGCAAGGACCCCAACCGCAGGACCACACCCGTCTGAGAGCTCCTGGCTGTAGATATCGCTTGATCGGAGTATCACCGGGGAGGAGGATGAGAAAAGAGAGTTACAGGGGATACGCAGGGTCACTGGGAGGGAAAGGGTTTGATAAACTATGACAATGAGCTGTGAACATTGAGCCTTTGAACTGTGAATCCTGAGCCCTGTGACAGGTCCAGTATGTGTAGCAGGGTTTGATGGAGAAGTTGTTCCCAACTCCACTTCACCAGGTATCTCTGTAGTTATATCAGCTGTCCATAACTAGACTTTCTGACATTTTCGCAGAGCTGAAGGCAGGACCGATGATGCAAGTGGGTTCCTGTTTGGAGCAACTTCTCCTGAAAAAAGTGAAAATAATGTGAATTATGAGGAGAAGCCGAACGAGGCGACAGACTAGGTGTGATCTTTAATCTTTTGACTTCCTCCTGATCTTTTGGATAGCAGCAGAGTAGGATCAATGAAGGGAACAGCCTTAGAGCCCCAAGCTGACTCTCTGATTATGTTACTATTTAAAAGTGATGAAGTTAAAACCTTGCCATGGGGATTGATTCATTTTCAGTTCAGCTGGTTCCAGAACAGTTTGTCCATACAAGGCAACACGTTTGTGGCACTAATCATTATTTTTCTATACATATTGTAAATATAATGCCTTCATATTGATTGATTTTATCATTGAAACGCTCACCTTGTTACTCTGAACTGAAACTGAAGCTTATTCCAGGCAATATTTAACCCCAGCTCTCTGATCCCAGGTCAGTCATCGTTACACTGACTGCAGATCAGCTGCTGGAGGCTGAATAGAAAACTAATGAATCTCTTTTAGATGGTAGCGTTTGATCCATTGGTGCTTCCTTTTACTTGGGTTTTTCTGCCACTTTTTTGATTCAGATTTTTTTTAACCTAAAACTTGAGATGATCAGATTTTTGTCTGCCTGTCTGTTTGCCTTCACAAATCACCTTTCGCCTTCCATGTTATTCTGTGTAGCCCCATGCCTCACCTCACCTGCACCCTCCGCGCACCTTCAAACGTCCTACCAACCCGTCTTTCCTCTACTTGAAAAAGACACTCGACCAGATTTAGTACCCGTCTTCCTTTTTGGTGTCGCTTGTAGACCAGTTAGATTTTTCTGGGGGGTTATTGGTTCAGGGTATGTATAGTGAGGAGGAGGAGGAGACCGCTGAGCTGTGATTATGCTTTAAGGCAGTGCCAAAAAGACATTTTAACGAGCGAGAGATGGACTTTTTGTGTTTTCCCACTACCTCTTGGTTAAAATATTTTAAAGAAACCGAACATGAAGTTGTGTTTACTTGCCAGATCAACTGTTTTATCTCTCAACTGCAGTAATAAACACCAAGAAAATGCTCATTTCAGAACACATCTCTCCAATGGAGTAGCTTTTTGTACATGGCACCCGACTTTGAACAAAAAATAGATCCGGAGGAAATCTTTGCTGATTTCTAAATGTTTTCTTTGCTTCATTTATTTAAACTGTCACTACAAACTTCCTCTTTTATGTCCACATAACATATGTCTACATCAATATAACCATGCACACTCACACATGAGCCAAAACATATCTTTCCACACAGGAGTCATATCCGATCATATCTCCACAGATTAGACTGGGATGCACAAACCTGTGATGCAGAGTAAAATGTAATTTAAAAATATGTTGTCTTTATACGCTAAAATCAAGACATTCTGTTATATTTTACATTGTTCACTGCATCTAAACTTTCATTTATTTACACAGGGTTGTTGATTTGGCACATAGGTTTGTTTTTCTTTCCTTAAAAAAACAAAAATAAATAAATTTTGCTGTGATAACGTAGGAATATAAAGGTGTTTTTGTTGAAATGAACCAGAGGAGCATGCTGTCAGCAGCTGTGTTTCTAGAGATTTAGTTATGATGACAAGCTAATAGAAAAGTGTTTGTGCAGGTTTAATACAAATACAGTTTATCAGAGGTTTTGTTAAAATATACAGCTATTCCCACCAACTTAGTGGGAATAAAGAGTTTTTATCCAAATGAAACACAGGCAAAATGATAAATAGCGTATGTCTGTGGTTTGCTAATCTAAATCTACAGATGATGCCATCTGTATGAAGAGATAAAATACTGAAGATGTGTGTGTACATGCACACAAGAGGAAGGGTTGGCCTGGAATGAGAAGAAGCCATACAAACATAGAGGGGGAAAGTGACAAGAGACATAAGAAAAAGTTTAACAGCATCTTTTTATTCACATTTTCTCTGTAACTGTGATCAAGTGAAATTTAAGGAGAAAAAACATTTTTATCCTGATCTCTTGAGCCATCATTGCACTGTTTTGTACAAACTAAACGTGGAAAACCACCTAGTTGATACCTCCACGACCCGTCCTGACAGTTATTACCATAATAATAATAAAAAAAAAACGTTCGAAACCGTAGTCGTACTGTTTAATTTATGATGCTGCTGTTTTATCTTCTGTCTTTTTATGCCATAAAGGGATCATAAAGGGACAAGCGTGCATCATGACAGACCCGCTCCTGCTGCCCTCTATGTATAAATATTAATTCTAGCAAACTAACGACGACATCAACCGTTGTCATGGGCTGTTCAAGAGTAGGGGGGGGGGCTTCTCTCCAAGCAAGGGCTTTGAATTTTTAAAGGACAGGAGCACACAAGGGCTTTTTATGCTCAGCACTGCAGCAATGTCGTTTTAAGGGTGTAATGTTGGAGTGCGGGACTAGAAGGCAAAGTACATTTGCACAGGAACAGCTGTTTTAAACCAGCTGAAATGCTGAACAATAATATAACACCCTTCGTGCAGTGGAGAAGCAGAGAAAACTGTGAGCTTTTCCTTGCACACTCCTTTTTTGGTCTGTTTAGGCTAAATGAGTAACATTTTGAAGTATTTAGACATTAATATTGCCTTTAGCAAATTTATTAGGATAATTAATAACCATTTAAATTGCTTAGGATTCAAACTTATATCATTAAAATAAGTCCTCGTACTCGGTGCCAAATATTACTCGAGATGTTTTCCGTGCATCATGGCCTCCAGGTTAGCCATAGATCATAGGTTTGCTGCTGTACATACTCTTTTGTGTGTAGGATTTACTGATTTAACAATAGTAGCTATGTAGCCCAGCACTATCAGGACCCCCCCTCAAGTGTTGAGGGTCTGGTAGGTGTCAAAGTTCAGAACTGCCATTCATAAGCCATGTCAGCATTGACCATTCAAATCATGCATGCCATATCCATACGTTTGCAGTGCTTACCTACATTTGCTCTGTTTTAAATCAGGCCTCAAACAGCACCCTAATCTCTATGCCCCATAGGGACACTCGACTGGTACATTAAAGACGCCTTACAACTGTGTGTGGGCCCCCTAAGCCTGAGCTGTATATTGATGTTTACTCCTGTAGAGCGCAGGGTGCTTTTTGAGTCTGTCTGTCTTTTCTTACCACCATAAAGCTTTGATACTCTGATATCAACAATAATTGTATTATTAGTAAAATATATATATATATATATATATATATATATATATATCT